>JBBBVU010000003.1:12521902-12562208 GCA_037177055.1 Atherinosoma microstoma
TCATCACCATGACAACCAAATGAAACAACCTATAAAACCAGTGACAATTATCCATAACAATGCATATGGCTCCTACATATTTTGTAGTTTCATATTTTGAATGAGTGGGATCATGTAGATGTTGAACAGCAGTAGCCCCAAGATGGAGCCTAGGAGAACTCCACATGTTATTTTTTGTCTGTTATCATAGATTTATAGTTACCTATAGACACAAAGAGGTCCTTGTCTTATAAATAGGACAAAAAACAGTAATTGTGGTGCCAGAAAGTCTACTCAGTTTTTCAGTTGGTCTTGTAAGATATTACGGTTTACAGCATTGAGATCCAGTGGGGCTAAGACTGAAATGTTTCTGTTGTCTGTGTTCAAACAGATGTCATTGAAGACCTTAACTAGAGCCCTCTCAGTGCTTTGATGTGGCCAAAAGCCTGACTGGTAGACATCAAAATAGTTATTAGTGTCAAAAAGTTGTGTAATTGTTGGAAGACAGCTTTTTTAAAAATAATAACCTTACAAAGAAAGGGGAGGTTTGATATTGGCCTGAAGCGTTAAGCTTGTTTTTTTATTTATAACGGTTATGTTTTCATAATCTAACACAAAATAATTAAAATCCAGTTTTGTTCTTTTCACATTCGTTCATTGACACATGAACCATTTTAAAATGCCTAAACTCTTCCACAGAATGTTACATCTACTGTTTGAATGAAGGTAATGGTATTCTGTTTTCTCTCGTTTTCCCCTCTCTTGCTCCCTTTCTTTCTGTCTCACAATTGCATTATAAATATTACAACAAATCACAATTTTAAAAAAGGTATTGTTATTCTAATCTATTACTCGATCTCCATATCCATTTGACGGCTGTGCAAAAGCAAAGTAACTGAGAGAACACAAGTGATTTGTTATGTGTGTTTATCTGCAACGTCTAGAAGAAGCCTGAACAAACCTTAGATAAACGCACGTTTATAGCCAATGAAGTTATAAAAAAGCTCTTTATCCCGCCCCCATCAGGACAAAAACAATGCAGCTCGGCCTATGAGAGCGCAAGATGTTCACCGGAAGTTCCGCTCTCTATTTCCGATCATTGTGCAAGCATGAAACAGCGTCAACATCGCGCAGTGTCAAGTTGCACAATGTTACAGACTTTGAACGGCAGTGAAGTCGAATCAGGAAATTAAAATAGTAAAGAAAGAAAAATATAAATTATAAAGAGAAATAAACAAATGTGACAACAGTGTGAAAACCATTTGCACCTCCAAATATTCTAAGATAGTTCATTTCCACTAGTTTTTTTTAAATAGATTTACGGTATTTATGTTTTAAAGAGCATTTATGCTCAGCACAATTTTGCTCAGTATTTTTAGTTTTTTTGTTTTCTGTTTGTGATTAATTCAACTTAAAATACTAGACTGAATTAATTTAATTACTCATTACTGTATCGAAAGTTGTTATTTACTTAGTTGTCTCACGAACAGCATGGAAATCTCAGTTTAATCGTTTACTTTATGACTTGCACGTGATCATTTTGTTTTTCTAAAAATGTGTCCTTTTCTTCTGAAAGTCAATACCGGAAATGTCTATCGTTGCTTGAAATTTGACTAATTCTGCTGCAACATGTACGTAACTGACCGACGTTAACACACTAGAAAAGAAACTTCACTCGTGAGAAGCTTGCTTTTTAATATTGTGGATTTTATTAGAATTCGTCCAGTCGTTAGCAGGTTTAACTGGTACATATAGTTGTACGCTGTTGTTTTTGTGGCTGTCAACGTGTTGCTGTTGACAGAGGTCAATAAATCTTGAACTGAAATCAGCCTACCGACTAGATGCTTTCCCCGGGAAGGACCGTCTCCTCCCGGCTGCTGAGGCCCGCCTTGTGGCTTCCCCTCCGGCTGGTCTCTGAGCGGACAGCTACCAGCTCCCAACATAAAGGTAACAGCAGCCCCGAGCCAACTGGTCAGCTTATTTCTTTTTGAGTAGCTAGCATACAGCTAATCCCAAAGTGACGCAGTTTAGTTTGGGGACAGTAAACTTCACAACACCCATAAACTGATGAGAAAACGTTAAATAATGTGTGCAGTGAGAGATGAGTGAGAATCAGAGTTAATTTGTCTCAGTGTGACAGTTTGCTCTGCTTGACAACACACACACACACAGCTGATGAATGATTCAACAACTATTGAGGAGCCTGCCACACATTTTTGTTCCAAGGTGTTATGCCCTCAATCTTGGACCTGATTAAACTCTTAAATAAAACCATCTGAATGATGTTATTGTTTTCAGTGTAGCAGTGAGTCTTGCAAAATCTTGATAAAAATGAAATTCAGTTCAATTTCACAGTCAGTTTTTTTATGTTTAGTGCAATTAAAGTAATTGCTTCATTAGAAACTGTGATATGCAATAATATGTAACTTGGGTCCTTGTCTCTTCTCACTTTATATGTTTTTTTAAAAAAAAACTTTATCTCCTAATAAAATGAAACCAAAAATATGATTAAATTACATTTCCTGAGATTTTGAACACTTTCAAAAATGACATGAATAAACTTGAATATTGTTGAAATTGTGGTTTGTCCTGCAGAGTTGATCAAGAAACATGAACTGGAGAAAGATGAGCTTCGCCCGCTCTACATGGACTTCCAGGCTACCACACCTATGGTAACTCTAACCAACCATGTTTTTTCATTGTGTTTTCCAAATCCTGATTGATCGTGTTGCCTTGTTTTTGATTGTGTTACAGCAATTGAGACTTTGCATTTTCAAAAAGAGCTCTGTGTTGCAGATTTTAATGATTAGGTAAAGTGTTCACATTTGCCTTCTGTTAAGGTGACACTTCTAAAATCTTACCAACAAGGTACTTACTTCTGGTTAACATTATCGTCTGTACAGCTCTTTCCCTACAACTAATTTAATGTTTGTCTTATGTGGACCATTTCTCCCTTTTTTCCCCCAACCTTTTTGGTCTTTACATGTTCCTCAGTGGCAACAAATTTATTATTTTGTGACTTGAAAGCAATATTTTTATATCCAAGAAGCCTCTAGCACGGAATAAGGAGTAAACTTTATAAAAAAGCTTCTCTTACAGATGAGTAATGGAAGGCCTTTAAAGTTGTTTGTTTCAAGCAGTGCAAAAAAAGTTGTTGTACTGCATGTTTGACTCACTTCACAAGGGAGTTACCTGAACTTACTTACCCTCACAGTTGAATGTGTTTGTATGTTTAGGACCCCAGGGTGCTGGATGCCATGTTACCGTACCATGTGAATTACTACGGTAACCCTCACTCCAGGACACACGCCTACGGCTGGGAGAGTGAGACTGCTATGGAGACAGCTAGGAAGGTAGAGAGACACTCACTCTGTGGTTTTTTGTTTTGTTTTGTTTTTATCCTCTCACCTTACTGTGGTGATGCACAGGTGTATCGTAGAACCCCCTGACATTCTAGTTAAGTGTCATTATAGCTTCAGAAGTGCACATTTCTGGCCCTGGCCCAATATTCGCACTTCCGCCCTTGTGCCCCTGGATTGCGCGTTCGCGTTGAGGGTTTGAGTGTCCCGATTCTCCCGAGTGGACGTTCGCCCCACCCCCTTTGCGCCCTCAGTCCACACTTCGGCATAGACGGCATCTATGCAGACTTTGCCGTATCATATTACCCACAATTCATTGCTATATGTCCCATTTGAAGCAAAAAAGTGAGAAAATGGTGATGTTTGGCGATACAGTTCCTTTGCCGAAAAAATGTCTTGAAGTATTGAAATATTTCCTCTTTACTCTGCTGTACATGTGTAATAATATTCGAAGTGTGCCTTTTTACTTTGAAATATGCTTTAAAAATCTGAGTTATTTTACTGATATGTATCTATATTAATTTACGGATATTCTATGCCAACAATTTAATCACTTTTTGTTTTTAACCAGTCATAAATCAGCCGATTTAATTATTTCATATTCATTATGGTCATTTTAAGCAGCAGAATAACAAACACAACCATCGATGCCGTCATCGTGGATGTCACAGAAATTATGTAGTGGCACAAGTTGATGGTGTAACCATCACTGTCCCAATTCTGCTGTTTTCCCACGCTTGTAACCTGTGCACTCGAACCCTTACGTGGACTTATACCAAGTGCACACTTCCTAGAAGACCATTGGGCGTAGTGTGGGTATTGGGACAGGGCCTCCGTCCAAGCCTGTTGGAGAGGGCACTAAACGTTGCTCTTAAAGTGTCTTTCAGGTTGTTTGTACTATTTTCTAACATTTCCATTAGACTGTAGTAGGAAGGCACAATATATCGTTGTTAATATCCGTATTGGCAGATTTTAGTAATTTTTTAACATATTGGCGTTGGTCCGATCGATGAGTAAAACTGGGTCGATATTAACAACGAATATTCATTTCCGGCTGTTTTCCGATTGTTTATGTATGTGTGGCAGATGGGGTTTTTTCCCTCCGCTACACATGTGAGTTGGCATGTGACAGTGATAATGATGCAGCACACCACTGTGGGGTGTTTAACTGAAGCGGATAAGCAATGTCAGTGGTGTGGTCATTTTTCACGGTGTCGAAACAAGATACTCGAAAAGCACCATGCTAATACAGTGAGGATGCCACATCAAATCTTTCAACACCTTTTTGATATGTCATCTGAAAAACCACAATCCAGAGGTTCACAAACAATTGCGGGAAGCTAACGCTGCTAACATTAACTTTCATTTTGTATATAATTTGATTGTCTTAGACTTAAAAAATGTATATAGCTATCTGTCGATATTGGAGAATATTGGTTTTCAGCCTTAACAGCAACATTAATATTGGATATCGGTAGCGCCCAAAATTTCCATATCGGTGCATCCCTACACTGTAGTAACTCATCATACATGATCAGTTTCAGCCTCTTTGTTGATTATTCAAATATCATTTTTGTAAACTGCCACACATGTGAACTTAATGTAAGACTTAAAAGAAATATAGTTTTCATGATGCATTTCCAGAATTATGTTAAAACCTTCCAACCTGGCAGCTTTTCCATGTAGGTTTAAAAAAGAAACCCTGAAACTTCTTTATCTTAATGACCCCAGTTTCTGTTGTTTGCAAATAACGGCCAAACAAATAACCCCAGATTACATATTGTCGTCATATTTGCATTTTATTTCTCTGTTGGTTTTAAATTTGCAGTATTGGTGGCTTTGCCATCGAGGTGCAAGTTGAGCTCTGGAAAACTTCCAATAGCTATGAAGATATTTAGTTTTCTGTCAGCTTCATCGGGCTATTTTTATACAGAGTAATGGAAATAAGATTAACAGCATGCAGAATGATTGGAATGGGCTTAAATGAATGAGGTTAAGTGATTATGTAATTGATGTGTCAATCCAAGTCAATGTCTAAAAAGAAGTGAGGAAAAAAGCATAAATTATAATTTGAGCGTTCTTTTCATGCTGCACGTTCAGAGATTTTGTATGAATCAAACTCTAAGCCAAGTTATGTGCATGTGTGGTCCAGTCAGATTTCAGTTGCTGAGAATAGATGCACAGTAATAAGTTTTTTTCCACCAAAGGATGTTGAGTGAATTTAGTCACTGACTCTGTGTTGTCTGTCTCTCTGAGCAGCAGGTGGCCGATCTGATTGGAGCAGATCCAAGAGAAATCATCTTCACCAGCGGAGCCACTGAGTCCAACAACATGGCTATCAAGGTCTCATTCTGCCGCTCCTCCTCCTCATCATCATCACACAGTCAAACACCATCTGGCCACCACTTTCAGCATGTCTTGTTTTGGTTCAGCAAAAGCTGTTACTCTTGACTTGTAGGGGAAAAAAATGTTTCTGCTGCTTGTAAAAGCTTGTACTCACTGAGTGGCAGTGTACTTCACATTTCACTGTGAATGTTCAGCAAAGAAATGGCCTCCATCTTAGCAGAACAACCAAAAACTAATAAAATAACAATCCTAAATACAAAATGAGAACACAGTAATTCCAGCATGCATTAAGTGCATCTGTTCTGATGGTCCCTCTCCTACAGGGTGTTGCCAGGTTCTACCAGTCCAAGAAGCGCCATGTGATCACCACACAGACTGAACATAAGTGCGTCTTGGACTCCTGTCGAATTCTGGAGGCTGAAGGCTTTAAGGTCACCTATCTGCCTGTCCAGAAGAACGGACTGCTGGATCTGGAGGTACAAAAGAAGAACACAGAGAAAATTCCATCTAATGTTTAAAACATGAAGAAATAACTGTATAAACTGTGTTTCTGCAGCTGTTGGAGGCCTCCATCCGTCCCGACACCTCTCTGGTGTCAGTGATGACCATCAACAATGAGATTGGAGTAAAGCAGCCCATTAAGGACATTGGTAACCATAACAACACAAGTTATTGTTTCTTAAAGAAGCACTATTGGACTGTGGCAGGTTTTTCTTAGTGAGGCGGCCCCATGTCCACAAAAATAAGAAAGAAAAAAGAAAGACAAAAGAATCTCCTGCGACCAGCCTGCACTAAATAAATACACGCCCGCACCCGTTATATTGAATCTATGGAATTTCAACCCTGTTTCTTCTTTTCCTGCTTTTTCATTATTGATCACTGGTTGTTTTGGGGAATACTATCGTCTACCAAGCAAGCAGCGACGTTGTCCAGGTGGTTTGGTCCGATTCTGTTAAGTGCAGTTTGAACACAAACCAAATCAAAGGAAGGTGTGAAAACTTTCAGAAATCCCCGCCCAATCAGACCGAGTCCGAGTCCCCGGACTATCCTGGTGTGAATGCCTCCTAATTCAGCATCCATCTTGCATCCTACCTTTAGTCTGCAATATCTCCAGCAAGTAAAAGTCAGTCCGTTGTTGATTCTTTTATTTCATTCTGTCTCTTTTTCTCCTTGTTTTCCCCTCTTCCTTTAATAATGTCCTCTTGCGTTTCTATGACAAATCAGACATGTTGCACGTTATAAACAGATACTGGGTTGATATCCAGTTGTTGCCGGATGCCACAGTGTTTACAATGAAACTGATCTGTGATACTCCAGGCTGGAACACAAAGTTGTGAAGTGTGGTTTTTGAGCCTCAAGGCACTGGTCAGCAACATCGGCTCCTGGACTGTCCATAATAAATGTCGCTGTGCCTTCAAAACGAGTCAGAAATCCATATTTTTATGGTCAGAAAGTTACATAGATCTTCTTTAGATCCTGCATTTAAGGGACTGATCCATGTTTTTAGGGCTACAGCAGTAATCACTTCATTGTGGCCATATTGAGCCTGATTAAAAGTTCTGATGAAAGCTGTCGACTGACGAAAGCTTTTGTCTTCCTGTCCACAGGGCAACTTTGCCGCAGTAAAGGAGTCTTCCTCCACACTGATGCCGCCCAGGCTGTTGGAAAGATTCCCGTCAATGTCTCTGACTGGAAGGTGGATCTGATGTCCATCAGTGGTCACAAGATCTACGGACCCAAAGGTTGGTGTTGGTAATAGTAGTAGATTATTACTGTGGTTACTGTGTCATTAACTGCTTAATAAGCTGATGGAGGAGTTTTGGGGGGATTTATTTAAAATTTTTTAGCCCATACTGGCTGGCTAAAGGGTGTTTTGATCCTTGTGTTGACCAGCATTGAGGTTAGATTGCTAATAATTTCGTTTTTGTGTGTATGTGTACAGGTGTGGGGGCTTTGTATGTGCGTCGTAGGCCTCGAGTGCGTTTGGAGCCACTACAGAACGGTGGTGGGCAGGAGAGGGGTCTCCGCTCTGGCACTGTCCCCACCCCGCTGGCTGTTGGGTTGGGAGCCGCCTGCAACATCGCCCAAATGGAGATGGAGGTAAAATCTGCATACTAATGCCCCGTTTCCACTGAGTGGTACGTTATGGGCCGGTGCGAACGGGTACGCTATTTTGTACGTTTCCATTATAGAAGCGTCCCATAAAACCGTACCATTTCTGGGCCACCTTCAGTTGTAGGTCCGTCGAAAAATGGTACGGTACGGCTCGGGCGGAGCTACTAGCGTCACGCAATACAATGCATTGATTGGCGGACAGAAACAAAAACAAAACAAAAGTAGGCGCGACACAAACACCGGTCAGTCCACGTTGGAAACACAATAGTAAAAAATGGCTCCAAACAACAGCAGGGTCTGGTCGGCTCTGGAGCTTCAAAGTTTCATCGCCATAGTTGGTGAGGAAGAAATGAGCTGGATGGAGCGGTGAGGAATGAAAAAGTATATAGAGACATATCTCATGTTGTTTTGGCGCTAGGCATTTTGTCGAAACCCCGCATGCCGGGTGGCAGTCCAACTTGTAGTTGAAACGCTCGTATGAATGGGCGGGACCATTCTAAACTCTCCGAACCTTAGCAGCTTGTACCGTACCGCTCAGTGGAAACGGGGCTTTAAACACAAAAAGACTTAATGTGGTACTTAATGTGCATTTATGTGTGTAGTATGATCATCAAAGAGTGTCCATGCTGGCTAACCGTCTGGTCCAGAAGATCACGTCCGAAACTCCTGACGTTATCATGAATGGCGATCCAGAACAACGCTACCCTGGTGAACACAATTTTGTTTGTAATGATGTCTTTATGAGGACATTTAGTAACATTTCTTTGCACTTTGTGTTTCTCTTGAAACTGTGTTTTAGATGCGCTTATCTCACACATGTCTGTGTATGTTTCCAGGCTGCATAAATCTTTCCTTTGCTTACGTGGAAGGAGAGAGTCTGTTGATGGCTCTGAAGGATGTTGCTCTATCATCTGGAAGGTCAGACACCAAAATGTTACTTGTTTAAGTGTAAATAAATTTGTTTTGTTTTGTTTCTTTCATTTTTGCACCTTTAGAAATGAAAAACATTTAATGATGAATTAACAAGTGTGCGTTTGTGTGGGTTGCAGTGCATGTACATCAGCATCTCTGGAGCCATCATATGTCCTCAGAGCAATCGGAGCAGATGAAGACCTGGCTCACTCTTCCATCAGGTACACTCGTCAAAACAGATTTTAGTTACATTTATTTATCACCGCTGGAGCCCACTGAAAAAGAAAAAAAAAAAACATTTTGGACACGAGTTAATTCACTTGTAAATTGATGTCCAGTGTTTCTCTCTGTTGCAGATTCGGCATTGGCAGGTTCACCACAGAAGACGAAGTTGACTACACAGCAGAAAAATGCATCCATCAGGTCCGCAGACTCAGAGAGATGAGGTGAGTTCAGCTGACTCAACTTTGGTCTGATTTTAGCGCTATGGACTTTGAATAAATTTGGACAGAGCAGTTGTGATGTCATATTTTGATTTGTGTCTGATTATTTCCAAGCAGTTTTGAAGCATTTAAGGCCAGATGTTTTCAGTTTTCCTGTTGTTTTGCTACATTGTGTTACAGGGGAGGAATGATTTTGATTGTCAAAGTAAGGAAAATGTGGTAGTTCAAGATATCCAGATCTTAGATATTCAGTTTTTTATGAACCACTAGTAGATGGTGGTTAACCTGTAGTAGTTGGATGATAGAGCACACATAAATCACTCAGAATCATGAAAAATTAGTGAAAGGCAATTCAAGCTAAGAGCAAATTTGTCCCATAAAACCTTCAAAAATGTCATAGCATTTCAATCAAAAATGTTATTTTGCAGGCTCCTGGTCTCTCACATCACACCGTTGCACAGACTGGGTTCATATTCCACAGTCTATGTTGCAACATGACTGTTACATGTACCCGGTGTTCTACGATTTAGAAAATATTTCTGATGTGAAAGATGTGCAGTGTCAAAGTCTGCCACATAATGTTCACTTAAATTGCTTTGAATTTTTTTAAGGTATTCGTTTGTTTTAAATAATTGCTCCTCTGGTAGCCCTGGTTTGTATGAATTAACCTTCAGGAATCCTTTCTGATGCCTCAAACTGACTAGAAGTAAATCTGTCATGCAACCCTTCGTAAGAAAAATGTCCGTGTAAGCCTAAATACTCTTAAATTTGGACCATAATTTTGTATCAAAGTAGATTTGAAACTATCATTTTAGACTATAAACTAATTTTAGAAATACAATATGCTATGATTTATACTCGGGGAAAAAATCACTGGGTTAATTTTTTCATAGATTTGTACAGTGAAGCTGAGACTTTGGGCAATTAAATAGATTTTAGGCACTTTGTATTTTTTTCTATATCTTAGATCCAAAGTTAGAAACCAGAGTATTTGCAGTATTGTTAAAGAAGGTGTACGGTGAGGTCAGGGAGGTCTACATTACAGTCAAAGATAGTCAGAACTGCAGCATAAAGTTCAAATGTTTTCTCACCGCTGGGCAAATAACGTGGGTGTTTTTATTTTCTTTGTACTCCCATGTCACTGCTGCACAGATCAGTTGCAAATGATTTCAGAACAATCAGCATAATTGTGTGTTTCTCCTTTTATCTTCCATCAGCCCTCTGTGGGAGATGGTTCAGGAAGGCATCGACCTGAGGAGCATCAAGTGGACTCAGCATTAGACTCTTCCCACTTCCTGTCTACTTCCCAGTGGCCGAAAAAGATTATGGTTCCCCAAAAAGTTCTGGGAACAGTATAGCTTTTTCTTCCTCTACACAAACACGCACAAACTTCCTGTCCGACTTGAAGTCTGTTTGTAGCTGTAGCTCTTTGTCTCTGTAGAAGCTCCTCCAGTTGCTCTGTCAGGAGCTTGTCAAGTTGACCAACATCACAGCAATCTCTGCTCGTTGTATTCATCCTCCAATGAAAAGTTGTCAGAGGGTGTTTCACACTGCGAATTTAGGCAGTCTTGAATATAAATTGAAATCCATAAGAAAAAAAATGTTTGACATTAGATCACCACTATCCAGTTTAAGTTTTACCAGACAAAGACTGCCTACAGAAAAATTTCAACAGAAATTTAGACCAAGTTCTCAGTTTGACTTCTGCAACAAACCACATAGACAGGATGAAACATGAAATGACTGTGAATGCAACCTACAAAATCTGTTGTACATGCCATTGTTTGAATAAAATTTAAGGGAGGACATCTTTCATATGTATAAAATTATGTGGAGCAAATGGAGAAAAAACTCTCTGACACTCTGCACAGTCTGACATGCTAAATTTTTTAACGGTCTCATCACGCACAGTTTGACATGCAATAAATGTCTACAGTCGTTACAGCACGGCTTTTAGTCTGCCTCTGTTTAGGTAACCTGACCTTGCTGAATCCAACATCCTGAAAACTGGTGTGGTGGAGCTGGTTTGTAGTTTCACTCTCAGTTCATTAATGCAGCTTTGAGTGTTTTTTTTGGTTCAGTTTTTTTTATAAAACATTAACATTATCTTAATGAATAGGTTTTTGGTATGAGAAGAAACAGAGAAATCTGAAGGGAAGTTATATTAGTCTATACAAAAAGTTGATTCATAAGGATGAAATGTAACATGTTCATACTGTCGGATCATGCTATGTAGCATTTGTTTGACAACAAATGTGATACCATGAAACAAAGTAAATCCCACAGATGCTAATGTGCTTTTCTCATGAACAAGTGATTAGAAAACTGAAATAACGGGGAAGGTTGGAGACAGCAACTAAAGGCAGCAGACATTATTTAACTAAGTCATCAGGATGTGATGATTTGCCGTATACTTTGAGTCGGATAATATTTTTCATTAGATGATGGATTGGGCAGATATATTTCTCCCACATCATTGGCAGTTTAAACAATTCTTTCTGCTTGTTGTTCTGGCTTTTCTTCCCACATAAGTTTTATGTATTCATTAAGCAAGTTGTAATTGAGTTGTCAGCCAAACGGTGTAAGCAGCATTTTCATTTTTCAATCTAGAATACTATACAAGACTGAAACTGAGCTTTAAGAAGTAACTTATCCAGTCTTTTTTTGTACACGTGTTGGTGGGTGTGGATAAAAAAAATCTGAATATTGTCTTCAAATTCTGAACACAAAAAACAAAATGCATTGTTTCAGATAAGGTTTCAGACTGCATAATTTGAGAGTATTTATTGAAGTCTTGTATTGTGTTCCTGGATGTAGTCTGTCTCCAGCTGTTATAAGACTCCAGCTTCCACTGTCATCAAGTGATACTCAATAGACATTATTACCCAATAAAATCACTGCTTCATGATTATGCAATCAACTTTTGTGTCAATTTTGAGTTTTTTTTTATTTACATGCATATATTTTATCCATGAACTGTAAATGATGCCTGAGTTTTCCTTTGTAGATATAGACAATATTATATGGAAATTTCCAATGACATAGAAGAGTCAAAACTTAAAAAAAAAAAGAAAAGAAATTGTATTGTAGTAAAAATCATTGTTTGGCTACATAATTGAGCATGTTGGACACCTTATTCTGTCTTCCTTCCCTCGTAAAATATGTATATATACAGTATAAATATATATATATTATATTATATAGACTTGATTTTTGATATCTTTGGTGGAATTGCAAAAAGTTTTACTTATTTTCTTCCAGGTCAAGGTTTACTGATGGATTTGCATTTATTTTAGAAGTCCAATTTTTCATTCAGCGCCTGTGACGCGCTGTGGTATCGCTCCAAGGTCGGGATTCGTCAGCTGCAGAGAAGAGGTTATTAAATCAATTGCTCTTCTTAAAGATAATAAATCTGCGGGCACTGATGGTTTGGGAGCATAATTCTATAAATCTTTTTCTGATCTACTAGCACCCTTCTTGTTGCAGGTATATGTTCAAAGTATTGAAAGGGGTACTCTTCCAGCAAGTCTTACTCAAGGCCTTATTACTCTACTCCCGAAAGCTAATAAGGATATACTGTTTACTGACAACTGCAGACCGATATGTTGATTAAACAATGATTATAAAATTATGGCTCTCATTTTGGCCAGAAGAATTAAAAATATTTTAGAGGATATTATAGACGAGACTCAATCTGGCTTTATGAAGGATAGACACATCTCCAATAATCTTAGACTTGTGTTAGATATTTTAGACTATTCAGACTTGATATTAGATGACTCATTTATCCTTCTCCTAGACTTCTACAAAGCCTTCGACTCAATCGAGCATGAATTCCTTTTTCTCACGCTTAAAAAGTTTGGCTTTGGTGATACTTTCTGCAATGCCGTTAAGACCCTATATTCAAAAGCAAATGGCTCTAATTAGAATGAAAAATGGCACAACATCTAGATTCAATCTTAAACGCAGTATCCGACAAGGATGCCCAATCAGCCCTTACTTGTTCTTACTTTGCACGCAAATTTTAGCCTCACATATTTGTAATAGTGCCATGGAAGGCATAAACATAGCAGGCAGAGATGTGGTCATCAGTCAATTGACTGATGACACAACAATTTTTCAAAAAAAATGCCAGTCAGGTACCTGTTGCCATAAAAGTCATTAATGAATTTTCTAGAGCCTCTGGCCTAACCCTAAATTTGAACAAATGTCAATTATTACCTGTTAGAAATAGTAGTGATCAAAATATTTGTAATATTAGTGCTAGGAATGAAGTGACTTATTTAGGTTTAGTCATTTGTAAAGATCAAAAGAATAGAATTCTAACAAATTCAGTGGTTGCAAAGAGACTTAACTGTAAGAGGAAGAGTCCTGCTTTCCAAGGTTGTCTCGACTAACTTACGCTGCCCTCTCTCTTCATGTAGATAACAAAACTTGTAAGGATATTGACTGTATGCTTTTAAAATTGTCTCTGGAAGAACAGAACACACTGTATCAAAAAAAGTGTAGTGATAAATGACTATGAAAATGGTGGACCAAATGTTTTAGATTTCACTACTCTAAGCAATACGTTTAAAATCAACTGGGCCAAACACTTTTTGAAAAATCCTGTCTTCTTTTGGAACTTTATCCCCAGTTATATTTTCTCCAGGTTTGGTGGGTTAAATTTCGTATTAGGTTGCAAGTACAATGTTGACAAAATTCCAGAAAAACTCTCCTTATTTCATAAACAAGTTCTATTGACATGGTCAATAGAAATATTGACAATATACAAACACAATTTTTCCCCAAAAAAATTTATGATATGGAACAATCCAGACATATTGTACAAAAATAAATCATTATACTTCTCTAATTGGATTGATAAACAGATTTTCCTCGTGATTCAACTTTTTGATAGGAATGGACAACTTATGTCTTATTCAGATTTTTTAAACACATATAAATTTCCAGCTACAACTAAAGAATACGCTCTAGTATTTGATGCTATACCTAAGGGTATCAAAATGTTGTTCAGAGGTGTTGATTCTAATGTACGGCTTGTTTTTCTCCCCAGTCCTGTAGATACAGAAGTAGGAAAAATCAGTTTGACTCACTCTAAAAATAGCAGTAGGAATATTCGCTCTCTATTTCAGAAAGAATGTATATTTGTTCCGTATGAAGTGTCATACTGGAATTCTTTCGTAAATGATATCAACTGGAAGAAGGTATGGACAATTCCCAATAAGTTTTTTGTGACAAATAAGGTGAAAGAAATCTCTTTTAAAATTATTCATAAGTATTACCCTGTAAACCACTACATGAAAAAATTAAAAAGGGATATTGATGTGAACTGTTCTTTCTGTGGAAACCATCCTGAGACTGTTCAGCACCTCTTTTGGATCTGCTCACACTCCACAACCTTTTGGAAGGATTTGAGCAGTTTTATCATCCATGAACTCTACAAGGACTTCTCTTTAAAGTGGGAAAATGTTGTATTTTGTTTTTTTAGAAAGCAAAAGAAAGAAGATATATTCTTTATTATTTACCTATTAATTGTATTGGCAAAATTCTATATCCATAAATGTAAGTACAACAAGCAAAAACCTGTATTTCAACATTTCTATAATGATACTTTGGCTTATATAAAACTAATCAGTGGCTCATTGAACAAAAAGGCTTCAAAAACCAAAATTATTTGTATCACCTACAAACTCTTTGAATGTATTTGATGATTTTGCAGTTACCCCCCCCCGGAAAATGTAATTTTCTTTTTGTGTACAAACTGTATACTACAGTTTTCCAAATAAAGTCATTATAAAAAAATAAAAAAAAGATTCGTCAGCTGCAGTTTCTCGCGTCATGACTTCAGTTCTCGCGGTGTTTGCGCCATTTCGTGCTGTTCGACCCGCAGAGAGAAGAGTGAAGAAAAGACCTCATATTTATGAGTTAAACTTCGGTGTATTTATTGACAATTTTCTCGGTAAGAATCTACAAGCGACAGGACGCTTAATTACGTTGGTACAGTTGGAGCTGAGTGCGATGGGAGCTGCAGAAAGCTCGCAACATGCACGCTGTTTCGCTCCAAGACACACATACAAAGCAGCTAGGTTGCTAACAGAGTGTTAGCCTGCAAGGATGCTAATCCTGACGAGTTATTTAGTAAATCTGCTGGGAACTAACTAGTTAGTTAAGACTCAAGTTTTCGTGTGGGAGTTTTGCACAGTGTACTCACTGATTGTGTAAACAATTTTTCTTTTTCCCCCCCGAAAAATAATCGTGTCATGTGTCGCTGCTAACCACCGTGAGACAGCTAATCGAGATTAAGATTGTTGCTATTTTCATTGCGATTCAGTTAATATTTACGTATTCTTGATTATTTTTGAAGAAACTGGCAAGGCGAGTTTGATTTATGAAAAGATTAGTATTGCAGCCAACGTCAGAGTATTGGCCGCACTGCCATGGCTGCACATAGGAAACCACGAACAGAAGTCACGCCCCTTGGTAAAGGCATCAGATACCACAACGGCACGAGCTGTTGAGAGTAGGTAGAAAGTTGTACACGCTGGAGAGTCTGTTCAATCGTAGCAGAAATGTGCTTGTGCCTGTTTATTTATATGAGTTAAAACAAAACAGAGACACTGTTTTT
Source organism: Atherinosoma microstoma (assembly GCA_037177055.1). Taxonomy (NCBI): domain Eukaryota; kingdom Metazoa; phylum Chordata; class Actinopteri; order Atheriniformes; family Atherinidae; genus Atherinosoma; species Atherinosoma microstoma. The sequence continues at coordinate 12,537,685 of JBBBVU010000003.1, forward strand.
AATCCTATAGTTGTTATTTCAAATGCACTGTAACATTTCCATGTAATTTCAATGTTAGTATTTTATGCCATCAAAAAATGGTGATATTAGTTTGTCCAAAATCCATCCACCCCAGAATTGTGATTTGAATTTATTTAATTTTTTTTTCTTTTTTTGGGGCGGATTGGAGGGGAATGCTCGTTTTATAGGATTTATGGTTTGATTTATGAAAGAGCCTTTTTTCCCTTGAACTGGGTCCTGAATTTACAGAGGATGAGTAATGACGACTGTTTATGTGCTTTCTCTGGATTGCATTCATTATGTGGAGGTCAGTGGATCTCTGTAAAGCAGAAGCATAAATTTAGTCAGTCCCTTTGATGTTCAATAGGGTGAAAAAAATACACTGTGCTTCTGTCTTCTTTGTTTCTGTCTCAATATGCTCTCTGGGGTTTGGACTCTGTGTAGGCTGGCAAGTGAAGGGTTCTTCATCATTGTTGTGGAATAGATCTTGTTTTTGTGTTTGAGTTATCAATGGACGTCCACTCTTTTTGATCAACTGTGCTCTTTATTTCCCTTCTTTTTAACTGTGGTTTGAGATTGAGACCAGCTCATGGACAGCTAAGTGTTCTTGTTTCTGAATAAGCTCCCGTATAGTGTTTTTTCCTCTTTGATTCTGAATTTATTGGATTAAACATTTCTGTCTGGTTGCTTTCTGTCTTCTTTCAGCTCCATTGTGTTTTCCTGCTTCTTGAGTGGAAAACGTGGCTTTGGTTGAACGTTTTCCTCTGCCTCTGGATGCTCGATTTGTATATGTCACTAGCTGAGAATGCTTTACCCTGTCTGCTGTTTTTTATGTTGTTTTTTTTGTTTGTTTTTTAAAATCTATTTGTGGTAGTGTGCAATCAACACGTGATGAATGGAGTGGATGTTTCAGTTAAAGATTAATAAAAAATCTGTCTAGAAAAAAGTGTTGAATTGTGGTCATCTGAAGTTGAGACCTGATTTAATTGATGCTGGTAATTTTATTAGGAATCATGTTGCAATGTACTTCTAGCTGGAGTGTAAGATTTAGACTTGAAACAGTTAATATTTTTTTCATTGGCTTTTTGAGCTTCAGTGACTGAATTATCAGAATTTAGTGAGATGTTCATCTTGGATGGTCATACAGAGAATTGTGGGAACAGCAAACATCTCAACTGCTGTTACTCAGCTGGAAAGCTTGTGTTTTTTATTTTGGCTAAAATCTTGCTTTGCACCTCGCTGCTTTTTACTTTCTTCTATGATGAGCTGCTATCTTTGGCAATGTGCTGGTTTTCAGTTGCTCAAGTTGCTGTGGTTTACATAATGCTAATGTTGCTCTGGTTGATATGTTGCTCATGCTGTTCTGGATCCATGTATCTGACTGCTTTTCAAAATGGTTGATCATGATTCTCTGACTGCTCTTGTTGATGAGTTTCTGCTGTTTTTAATGTTAATGTTTTCTTGATGATGTATTGCATACTTGCTGATCCACATGTTATTTATGTTTTGGTGTTTTCAAAGGAGGTGCTGAAGTGCTGTCTGCTGACTTTGTGATATATGAGCATCCAGTTTTATGTGGTTTGCTGACCACCCGATTACTTGATAAATCCTGTGTGGTTGCTTGGTGTTTGCTGAGTCTTCTGTTCTGGTTGTTATTGTAGCTTGTTGATGAGTTGTAATGTAACCTCTGTAGCTCAGCCTGACCTTCACGTTTCTGGGTTAAATTGTTTAGAAGACAGTTTGAGTTTAGTTTTATTAAGTATGTGGTATGTATAGACTTGAGTTTTGGTTTTGGGCAAGTATGTTTTTTTTGTTGTCAGGTACAACGAGATGCCTCAAAATCCACCCTTTTAGATTTCTTGTTTAGTTTCTGTGTTGTTTTGATGTTTAAGAAAACTTTAATGTTGCAAAGCTAAAATCATCACACAGTAGCTTATTAATCACTATTTTAATGTGATTTGGTGTCAACTAGTTCTCAAACTGAAATATGCTCGTCACCGGAAACTAATGTTACATATCATGTCAGTTTGTTATGTGAAAAATGTTTTGAACAGGAATGTTTGTTTCTCTGACCTTTTCACCAGGTTTCAGTGTCCTGCAGAAATCCTCTGTTACTCAGTGAAACTAGACACACTGCTTAGTTGCATTGGTGAGTTGCAAGTTGCATGAGATTTATGAAGGTTTACTGTTGCACAAAATATTTCACACTGCTGATTACAAAGGTAATGTCTGTTTACTGCATGGTAGAAAACAGTAAAGCTTTCTTTGAAGAAATTAATTTCAAACTACTTTTCAGTCATTTACAGGGGTCAGACACATGCCCTAGAGTGGCACCAAGACTTTGTTGGTCTATAAGCAATCACTGCTTTTGACAGAGGCTGGGGCAGGGTTATATGATAAGACCAAGTAAGACATACAGGCTCTGTTCACACTAGGACAATATTTTAATATACCAGAAGATTCCCTGTTGATTTCAAATTCCTTCAGACTGCATTTTTAGAAAATAACAGTCCTAAATATGTAACGTATGTCACACAATCGTCTAGATGTGCAGCGGCTGTAAACAGCATTCAGAGACGTAAGGCCTGTACTGCAATGCTGGATTTTCAGGTAACTTCAGGGTTAACCCGGGGTTTTCTGTACTACGATGCTGGTTAGCTTCTTACCGAGGTATATTACCCCGGTAACAGATGTTGAACAGCTAATCTGCTCCAGAACAGGTTATGTTCTGGATTAGAGAGAGAGTATAAAAGCACCACCTCCTGACCAATCAGCTCTCTTACAAAATGACCTGCTGATTCTGTTGATCACGAGAGGAGTGCTTGGGAGAGAAGGAATTTTTAGAGATTTTTTATGACCGCTTTATGGTCACTGTCCGCTTTGAAGTATGTTTTTGTTCTTGTTTTCGACTTGTTCCCAAGTCTGTTTAGCTCCATTAGGGTTGCATCTGAAATAAGAGGTTAATAATAATGATCACACATGGGAGAACTGCAGAACCATGAATTTATGGATCGTGCAACTCATGCTGTCACTGGAATTAATATTCTAAGGGTGCTGAGCCTCTGAAGAAGTCAATGGAAACTAGAAACACAGAGTGTAGACCTCTGCCAAGCTGTTTTTTTTTTCTTTTTGGCCAATGACTGTGGGCATTATTTTGGAGTTAGAAGCTTCAATGGGAGAATTAACCCTATTTCTCCATAGAAAAGAATCTTTTGAAAAATTGCTTGGATCCAGGCAGAGATACGGATTTCCCCCAAAATCTAATCACTCGTTGCTAATCACTTGTTCCTTATTCCATTTCTGTAATTGTTATCAAAATCTGTCCATAACCTTTTGAGTTATGTCACAAACATACAGGCAGCCAGACCAAATATAAAGGAAAGCGAGGAAACACTCTGCCCGAAAAGTCTGGGCTGTAATAAAGTGAAATTGAGTGATCAGAATGCTGCCCGTTTACATTCTCCAATGAATTAATATCGTATAATCTGACAAATTTATGGATTAAGAGTCGGCAATTTTCTGTCAGCATTCCTTCCTGGCTGTTGCTGTGGCAACAGTGTTGCTTTTACCTTGGATGACGTGTTTAATTGTTTGCTCCTACATGGTGAAGCACACTGCTCTGCAGCCTGCAGGGTTTCCCCATGTTGATTGCTCAAACGCTGCAGACTTTTATGTGAGCGCACCGATTAAGATGAGAAAACCCTAGGTTGAATTACCGAGTTGATAACCAGCTTCGTAGTGCCGCTTATCCTGATCCTGAATGTCTGGATAAGTCAACCCAGATAGCAGAAAGTTATCCGGGGTATGTTAATCACGCTTCGTAGTACTGGCCTCTGATCTGTATTATTATTCAAACATTAACGGACATTACATTTGCCTGATCTGCATTTAGTATGTGTTTTATGTTTGTTTTTTTTTAGCTTTGTAAATAGTATAAGTTAACCTGCGTAGAATAATAAAATATTTGATTAATAATGCTGCAGAGCTCAATGTTGGAACATTTCTGACACAGAAACAAAATCTCTTAAATGCTGTGCAGTCTCTTTTTGAACCAGTCTCTGAAGGAGAAAAGACTGAAAGTTGGAAAAACATATACTATATGCTAACAAACCTTGCCCAGTTATATATTTATGGCAGTAATACAAGCCATTCTCCGCTCACCATAACCCTCCAAATTTATGCTGTGTTACATTAAAACACCAATTGTAAGGTACAGGAATATACACCATTAATTACAAACTTTCAGGACAATGTTTGTTTAAATTGACAGATGAGAGTTTTGGTGCTGCACTCACTGATAATTTTTGTTCAATGTCACTGCAGAAATTAACACAAATATAAACAGGAGGGTTTCTGTGAATGAGAGATAAAGGAAAGTAAAATGCTAACATCTCAGCACTGTCTGAATGTACAAATGGATTTTAAGATAAAAGTTGACTAACTGATTTTCTGTCTGCATTAATGAAGCACTTTCAGTTTGGTTACAATTTCAGGTATGAGCATAGATGGTAACGTGTCGCGTGCGCAAGCTGCAATATTGACTTGAATACTAGAGGTGCTCATGCACCATTTTGGTCAATGGGCTGAACATACTGTATGTACGCACACATCGGCCGCATATACCGCCACTAACGGCGATGAGACCTTTTTCCTTTAGTTTCAACAGTAAAGTGAAATAATAATTCTTTTTCTTCATTAGTAAAGTCTATTTTCAAGACGAGATCTTTGTTGTTAGCGGAAAAAAGCCTGGAAATACAATGGACCGGCAACATGGCACTTTCAGGGTAGTGCTGCATACTCCCCCTAGTGGTGCCCTCCAATATTGACCGCTTTGGCCATGTTGTGCCTTCGTATTTTGCAGCAAGTATACACACAGACGTAGCAGAACTTTGGCGTGTACGCTTGTGTACACAGCCCTTAGTGTCTTCAGACCAGTGTTTTACACTGTCCACATGTTATCCAATGAGCCATACTAGCACCAGGTGTGAACAGGCCTACAGAGAAGTCTGTAGTGAAACGAAACTCTGTGGTGGCTCTCTAACCCATTAAAAAGCATGGATATCTAGCTTACACTGGAATCTCAGGCAATCACAAATGACCCAACTCAAAATTAGTTCTAACACAGGTTGTCTTGGTTGAAAATGGGTAACAGGGCACCCCTACGGAGTTTTAGAGATTTTCTAAAATCACCAGATGTTTGTATAAGAACATTCTTTAGGTGTTTGTTCATGAAATTCAGGTCACAAAAAATAGTTTCAGATGCTATTAGCTGATTTATCAATCTATTTGAAACCTACTCCCATAGCTTTTGTTTTAAGTTAGATGGATTGTGTTTAAACCAAGTTTAAACACCAGGAAAATAAACTGTATATATTACAAGAATGTCAAATCTCAGCTTGAAGCTAAAAATATTTTTTGGCTAAATCAGAAAATCATTATACAAAACAAGTAGCCTTGTCAGGTAAGATTTGCAGGATTTTAGCAGGTCTTAGTGCATGCTTGCCTCAGAATAAAGATGGTACATTTCACTGGCAAAATGTTTGGCAAAACCAGCAAAATTTAAGATTTTAGCATGTCAAACAAAAGCTTTTATTAGATTACTCAATGTGTTATTTGTGGCATCTTTTGAAGAGAAAATGTGTAGTGCAGCATCAACTCTGTCTGAAGTGTTTTGTCCCTCTGAAAGCTTTCTTTTCTCCATGTGGCCTTGTTGACATCTGTGTGATTGTTTTTACAACACAAGTGTCTCTGTTGTCTAACAAAAAAAAGTAAAGTATGACCACATAACTTTCATGATGGACTATTAAGTTAATCTAACTTATTAAGGTTACATAATGTGTCACTGTTGGTTTCATTTTTCAATTTCATACACATTGCGCTAAATTCTCATCCTTTTTCACCCCAAACCCTTCAAAACACCTAATGTTTCCAATGTCAAGACTCAACAATTGCATGAAATTTAAACATGGTTTGTGAATTGACATATATTAAACAAAAAACAACAACAAAAAAATGTCTGACATATAATTAGTGTTGGCTATACCTTTTTATGTGCTTGCAAAGTCCAGTCTAAGAAACATCTGGAAACCGATGGTCTCCTTATTTCTGCTCTTCTGATGGTAGTGTTGCTTTCTCCCCAGGTTGTAGGGCTGTTGTTTAGCAGTCAGTATGGCGGTTGTCATCAGGCTGCAGGGTCTGCCCATAGTGGCTGGCACCATGGACATCAGACACTTCTTCTCTGGCCTCACAATTCCTGATGGGGGAGTGCACATCGTGGGGGGTGAGCATGGTGAAGCCTTCATCGTGTTTGCCACAGATGAGGATGCTCGACTAGGGATGATGCGAACAGGCGGGTCAATTAAAGGCTCCAAGGTTTCTCTGTTACTTAGTAGTAAGACAGAAATGCAAAACATGATTGAACTTAGCCGCCGTAGATTTGAAGCTGGGGCCGGAGCTGTGGAGATGACGGCACCAACAGCAGGAAATGTTAACCGACAAGCAAGTACAGCTTCTATTCCCACAGTACAGTCAGGAGCAGGTGGAAGATCTGGTAGCCATGGTAACCAGGGGTTCAGTAGCCAAGCTTCTGTGTCTGCAACAAGCTCCTCTCAAGAGCAACAAAGCAACAAGGTTGTAGCCAGCCTAGCCAGCGTGGTGCCGAGCTTCCCCAACAGCTACAGCTCTGCCCCAACAATCACCACAGCTCTGGCATCCCTCAGTGCAGGTCCCCCACCCATCCCCCCACTTCCCAACATGCCTTCCATGCCCCCTATGCCCACGCTGCCTACAATTCCAGTTCCTCCTCCAGGTTCTTCCCACCCCCCTGTCCCCACTGTCTCTCCCTTATCCCAAGGACCTCCAGTGCCACCCATGTCCCACCTCCCTCACATGTCCTCCCTACCTCCCTTCAACCCCTCCCTACCTCCCCCTGGAGGACTGGGCTCTGGACTCCCTCTTGGAACCCCCAACCCCATGCTGTTCAACCCTCTCTCCCCACTGGCCTCACTTGGCCTTCAGGCCCATATGAAGGCTGCCGCTGCTGCTGCCTCTGGAGCAGGAGCAAACAATCCCGACGAATTGTTTATTCTCCTGCAAAACGTCCCCTTTTCCTGCTCAGAGATGGAAATTAGGGATTTTTTTCGGGGTCTAGGGGTAGAAGGGGTTCGTCCACAAAGGGATGGGCATGGCCGGCCCAATGGCAGGGCTATTGTTAAGTTCTTTTCACCCCAGGACAGTTTTGAAGCTTTGAAACGGGGAGGTGGTATGATGGGCCAAAGATTCATTGAGATCACCCCAGGCTCAGAACGTCAGTGGCTCAGTCTTGGTGACTGTGGGATACACCTTGCTCCTCACAATAGCAACAAATCAAACAACAGCATTGAGTTACAAGATCATCAGCACCGCCGTGGTAATATTGGGACAGGAGGCAGAGATCACCGAGAAAGATCACGATCTCCCCACAGGCAGGAGTTTTGTGTCTATCTTAAAGGTCTGCCTTATGAGGTTGACAAAAAACAGATTAAAGAGTTCTTTAAGAATTTGTCCATGGTGGAAGACAGCATCTACATAGCCTATGGGCCAAATGGTCGTGCTACAGGAGAGGGCTTCCTTGAGTTTAAATCTCAGCAGGACCACAAGACTGCTCTTGGAGCTCACATGCAGTACATGGGCTCCCGCTTCATCCAGGTTCACCCCATTAATCGAAAGGGAATGCTTGAAAAGATTGATTCCATCCGCAAACGGGAAGCGTCACACGGTGATGGAAAGAACCAGGACGGTTTAAAAGCTCCCAGGAATTGTGCCCACATTACCAACATCCCTTACAACATCTCCAAGAAGGATGTCCGTGCCTTCCTGGAAGGTGTGGGGCTCTATGAGGACACCCTGAAGGTCCTGACTGATAGCCATGGTAATGGTTTAGGACAAGCTATCTTCCAGCTGCGAACTGAGGAAGATGCCCGCAAAGCTGAAAGGTTGCACCGGCAAAAGCTCAATGGCCGTGATGCCTTTGTTCATCTGGTTACCTTTGAACAAATGAAGGAAATTGAAAGAAATCCTCCACCACAAAATAAGAGGGGACAGCGCAACCAAAACCAGCAGAACCAAAATCAGAACCAGCACCAGCAAGCCCAGCCCAACCCCCAGCAACCCCAAATCAATCCTTTTGCCGGTATTGGTGGCGATGAGTTTAGTTTTCTCAGAAACACCATGGGGAACATCAACAGTACCCCCTTTGTGAATCCATTTTCAGCCCCAGGAAATGGGCTGGCAGGCCCTCCTCCTCTTCCTCCATTGGCAGCGGGCCTTGGGGAGGTGAATCTTGGTGTTGGTCCTCCACTAGTTGCAGGAATTCCTGGAGCACCAATCTTGGAACCACCAGGCTTTCGTCCTGGAGCTGCAGCAGGAGCTCCATTCGGCCAAGATGGGCTGAGAGGCTTGGTACCTTATGACAATGCCAACAGAAAAGGAAGTGGAGGAGGACAGAATCGAGGAGGAGGGGCTAACAACAACCAGGGGCGTCAAGGCGGTGGACCAACTGGTGGACAGCAAGTTTTCACTCCAGGGACTGAAGTTCTACACAACCAGCCAACTTCTGGGGGAGCTAACAATCCCAATAATCAGCGTGGTGCTGCTGGCCCAACAATTGTAAAGCTTCAGAACATGCCATTCACTGTAACGGTTGATGAGATTATGGACTTCTTCTACGGCTACCAGGTTTTACCAGGCTCAGTATGCTTACAGTTCAGTGAGAAAGGCATGCCAACTGGTGAGGCCATGGTGGCTTTCCAGAACCATGAGGAGGCCACTGCTGCAGTCATGGATCTCAATGATAGACCTATTGGAGCACGCAAGGTTAAAATAAGCCTGGGTTAAAGCTTCACCTTAAACAGAGTAACTGTATATGTATATACGATTTTACATCTGCGTGGGTTAACAGATCAGGTGGAACAAAGCCAACTTATACCACATCTGACTCTTAGGTAAACTCCACTCTAAGACACCCCATTAGGACCTTTCCCTGTCCAGTGACTGTACTTCATTACCAAACTCCGTAGATATCTGCAGGTAAGCCCCACCCTTGCAGTTTGTCCACAAAAGACTGTGATCAAGACTTTTTTCTTTCAGCAGCTGCTCCCTTGACCTTGCTTGCACAAAATTATGGTGGCAATGAGAATCATGGTTATGATAACAATGATGATACAGGAAGAATTTTGGTCCTTTTCTACCCAGTTTTCATGACGGTACAGCTTTTTGTCCCGTCGTGCCCACAGCTGACTCACTTAATACATTCACCTGTTTTGTTGCTTTGGTAATGTGATGAATGTAAAGAGGCTGATGAACATTGTTGCTGTATATGCTTAAAAATGCTCTGCCGCTGTGGTTTGAAATTTACATGCTCTGTTGCTATCGTAATATCTTTACATGCTCTGTTGCTATAGAAAAGTGATAAGTAGCTGCAATCTGTTGCCATGATATCATGTTTGTTCTGTTGCTTTGGTAAAATCTTAACATTCATAGATGCTGCATTAAAATCTTTACATCTTCTGTTGGAATGGTGAAATGTGTTGCTGTTTTTAAGTCGTCACAATCCATGTTGCTATGGTAAAATTATGATAAAATGCTATTTTCACATGATCAAATGTTTGTGATCTGTTGCTATGGTGAAATGTTGACATGCCCCTTTCCTGTGGTAAAAAAATAACCTGACTTCAAGCTCTGTTGCTGTGATTAAGTATTGACACAGTTCTCTATTGCCATATAGAGGATGTGGGACGTGCAGATTGCTGACTCTTGTTTAATTTTCTAATTTGGGGCTACTGAACTCTTTGTCTGTCACGTTTTAATGATGTTGCTGTGTTTGAGTGATGCCACCCACAACACCCCTCTTTTTTCCACAGCTAATGCTTTGTAGGTGTTTGGCCTGTAGAGTGCTGAGATGAAGTCTGTAGTGTTTTTTAGTTTGGTAGTATCATGTTGTAAGTTCAATCATGATTTGGATGTTTCCATCTTAAAGCGTTTTCTTGCCATTTTTTTTCCTTTTTCTCTTTAATGTTAGTGTGAACAAACTTGTATAACCATAGATGATGGAATCTCCTTTGGTTTGGTTAATAAAAGGACATTCCTCACCTGCGATCAGCTCCCCCTGACTGTCTGCTCTTCACTTTCTGATTTCACACATTTCCCATTGTGGATTAACTTGTCTTTTGTTGATTTTGAGAAAAAAAATAAAGTTTTTGCCTTAAGTAGTGTTTGCTATTATAGCTTGTGCCTTCATCACAGATTTGAACTTAAGTTAAATGATCATCTCTGCTAGCAGCAAGACCTATAAACTTTTCTAGAATTATTTCTCAGAGATATTAAGTACTTTCTGCTACATAGGATCATAATCTGGAATCTAAGATGCATTTATTTCCATGATAATTTTAACCAGTCTGTCTGTTTTATGTGTGGAGTCTCTTAATCCTGGTTTAATTACCATGAACAGCCAAAGAATCAGGTGTATGTTCTTGCAGTGGTTAATACTACACTTTTGCCAACTCTGAAGCCAGGGGTTGCCAGATATTTTTAGACCATGTTATCTGAGTTAGTGTTTTCTTGTCCATCAATATAAAACATATTTAGAAACTATTTCTGGGGCTCATTAATATCTAGTGTTCTCTGGGTGATTCCTGATCAAACTTGGAGCTGCAAGGCTTGATAATAATGTTAGATCTTCTGTTTAAATGAAGGATTTGTTTCTGAAAAGCCTATGCATTACCATGAAAAGATCTCCACGCACAAGGGGTGCAAAGCTCAAGTTTCCAAAAGTACAGCAAGCAAATGAAAGTTTTACTGACCCTTTAGCAGGATCATGAAAGTCATGTTCCTCGTCTAATTTTTCCAAAGTGTTGTAATTATGCTTATATTACAATTATTTGCACATAGGTCAAGATTGGCCCATTGTGTTTATGTAAGAAGAATTAAATGGGACCATTCTTTTTGTTCTTTGAATATGTGGAAACAACAGTAGTGATGAGAAACAGACTGCATTATACAGTGAAAATTATAACTTGTGACTGTTTACAAGATAGTTCATTTTCCAAATGAATTAAGATCAGGTTTTTGTTGTTTTTTAAAATTAACAAATTAGTTGGCTTCACAGATGCTCACAGCGTCTGTGATGTGTGTAGTTTATTTTTTACTGGACACAAGCAGTCTCATGAATTTCAAAGTAGTCTAACTAGTAGAAGGCATCAGTGGGAGGTAGTTTGGTCTGAAGAGGAATCATCTGCATTCAGGAGGTGGTTAACCTCCAACCAGGTACATTAATAACGTTCAACTGAATGTGCATGTGTGGTTGAAAATTGTCGGATGAGATAAACTGGTCTTAATAAAGTGATGTTAAACCCTCAGTGTTTGTTGGTGAAGATGTGTCTGTTGGAGAAAAAAGGGGGAAATGTGTTGGAAATTTGAATGAATTCAGATGATGTGATTTTTGTGAGTGAGTGAATGATGTTTGTGTGTTTGTTGTCCCACTGAGCTGTGATTCATTCAACTGCTGAGATTTCCCCTGCTGTTAATAGATTGAAAGCAGATCCTGCAGGTGAGTGATGGATACAAAAAGAGAGAACATAAAAAAGTTTAGGTATTTTATCAACAACCTGTCTGGCTTTATTAGAAATCTAAAGTTAGCCTCTGAGTGACAAAAAAAGAGTGCTTATGGCTTTTGGATGGTATCTAATGATGGTATTAGATGGTTGCTGTGATGGTAGATGGTAAAATGTGCCCAGTAAATTGCAGGCTGCACATTATGTATAGGAGTCTGTCAATTTTGCCCTGTAAATGCCTGCAGGCGGTACATGAGAAGTGAAAATTATTGTTGACAGTAACATTTACATTTATGGTGGTCTAGAGATGAAGGTTTTAATGGTTGTCAATCAGTGGCTGAAGTATTCAGAAGCTCATGTGGAAGAAGTACTAAAACATTGTAAAACATTCTCAATTCACTGTAATAGTAATTTAATTTAAATAATTAATTTAAAAAAAAAGTAAATCAGAAAGCACTCTCACGGCCACAACTAACATTTTAATTCTTGCCCAGCTCAATCCTATCATTTATCAAAGCAGGACAGTCTAGAATTTACAGTGAATCACTCAAAATACCTCCTCCTATGTACATGGATGTGTCTAACAAAGCCTCAAACAAAATATATTGTAGAATAAGTTCGTCCACCTGTCTTACCAGTGTCCGTGAGAGTGAATAGTCTACAGATGGTCACCATTACATGCAGATCTTATTTTCCAAGAGGCCTGTTAATGGGTCTCTAAAACTTAATATTTGCAGTTTGCTTTTAGCCCACTACCTTTTATGAGGTTGCTGTTGTTTAAAGTTACTCTTGTGAAGTGAGTTATGATGAGAATAATATAAAATTACAGGATTAGAATAATTAAAGCTTTTGTTCATTTTCCCCTAAAGTATCTTGAATTTCATTTAGTGCCCTCCTTTCTGCCTGACAGTATAGGGATATATTATAGCTCACATGTAGCGTTTTTCCCCCCTTTTATTATGAAGACAAAACTTTTTTAAAAAATGACACCTTTAAGATTTTTGCTAAAGGTTGGGAAATTTATTGAATAACAGTCATTGAAACAGGAGCTCAGTGAGTGTGTTTGTGTAAAAATATGTCTGTGTTTTATAGGAATAAGCAGAAACAATGTTATTCTTCCATCTTATTTTTTTCTTCCAAGTATGGTGTTTTTCTGTGTTTTGGCCTTACCTGTTCAGTCTGTTGTTAGAAAGGAACAGAGGATGAGTAAAACCAACCTGTTTCTCTCTGTTGTGGTTGGCGTTTGCTGTGTTTAGTTTGTTCAGTTTCCATCTCTGCTTTTACGCTCTTCATTTTATTAAGTGACTTTTCTCTCTACCTCTGCACGTCATCAGCGTCACGCAGAACTGAACAGCTGCAGCAACACTTCCGGTCTGAAAGTCTCTTCAACTTAAAAGCTCAGAAAGTATAAATAGTTTTATAAGCGTGTGATTGTACATTAACTGAAAGCTTGACAAACGTTCTGCTGTGTAAAACCCTGAGATTAAATAGATCTTGGCTTAGGTATATATTCACAACAGATCAAAGTATAAGATTTATTTCTGAATTATAAGTGCAAAAGCTGAATGTTTAAGTGTAATTGTTGATATTTGCTTAATCATTATCTCCATGACAGTGTGGTTCAGGAAATATTGCAGCCTTTCAAAGCCAGTTGGACTGTGCAGTGGTAATTTTGCAAATCTAAATTAAGCAACATGCCATTCGTCCATGATTTCATATCCTAATTTATTGACAGATTTGATTCAGCGTATTTCCAGAGAAGAAAACGTGTACTGTTAATTTATATTATGAATGGACTGAAAATCATCTCAAGTCTTCCTACATACAATCCCAATGCTAAAAAAGTTGGGATACCATGTAAAATGTAAATCCCAAACAGAATTCAACTCTTCTCTGTAAAAGCCATGTTGTTGTGATGGATGCAGGACCTAGTTTAGCATTGTGTTGCTGAAATATGGAAGGCCTTTTCTAAAATAGATGCTGTGGGAATGGAAGCATGTGTTGCTCTAAAAGTTTTTTTTTTTTCAGCATTGATGCTGTCTTCAGAGATGTGGAAGCTGCCCATGTCATAGGCACTAATGTAACCCCATACCATCAGAGATTCTGACTTTTTAACTGTCCACCAATAACACGATAGATGGCCCCTCTCCTCTTTAGTCTGCTGGACATGGTTTTCAAAAATAATTTTGAAATTTGGTTCATTTGAACACTGAAAAGTTTCCAACTTTACCTCAAATCGTTTTGAATGAATTTTGGGCCATGAAGATGGCAGCATTTTTGATTGTGTTCTCATTTGGCTTCTTTGCATGATAGAGCTTTAATCTGCCATTGTGTGTTGCATGGCGAGCTGTGTTCACAGACAGAGATTTCTGGAAGTGTTCCTGAGCCCATGCGTGGATTTCCATTAGAGTATTATGTCTGTTTTTAATACAGTGCTGCTTGAAGGCCCAAAGATCAAAAGAATTCAGTTTTGACCTTAGGTCTTGTCCCATGCACACAGAGATTCTTCCTGATTCTCTGACTCTTGATGACATTACACACTATGACGGGATCTTTAAAGTCTTCATAATTATATTTTGAGGAACATTTTTAAAACAAATTCCTTCTACAATTTTCAGATGCAGTTTGTTGCAGATTGGTGAAACGCTGCCCATCATTACATCATGTAAAGATGTTTTTTGATGCGTGCCAGTTACTTTTCCAGCTAGCTGTTCTCCTTGTTCCAACTTTTTTGAGATGTGTCACTGCCATCAAATTAAAAATGAGCTAATATTTCCATGAAATTTCAACATTTGATATGTTTTTTTTGTGTTGTTTGGAATAAGATATGGGCTTATGAGATTTGCAAATTATTGCATTCTGGTTTTATTTACATTTTACAAAGTGTTCCAACTTTATAGATTATGAACAAGTCTTAAAATACTTATTGTGCTCCCTTTTTCTCTCCTTGGTGCTTTCCTCTTTGTGCTATTGGCATTATAGACCTTGCTTAATTACGATTGCTGTTGGTTTATGTTTTTTTTTTCTTATGGTAACGGACGGACATTGTTGTTGACAATAAAAAGAGGGCTGTTGCAGAGAAGGTTTGGGAACCACTGAGTTATATGTTTTGGTCATTTTGTTTGGTCATTTTGTTTTGTTAGCCTTTGCTCTTTTTCTTTCTGTATCTCATTTAAATAGACAAAATAGTCTTCTCTTTGGAAATGTGAAGCCAATTTTTGCTAATTGTGGCCTTAAGATGTAAGCAGTGTGGTGGTAAATTGTGAGACTTCACAGTTGTTGAGACATGACTTTTATTGTGAACGAGTCTAGTCTCGTCTTCCTGTACAGACTGACAGTCACGTTGTCCAATCGGGTTATAGATTGGCAACTAAAAGGCCAATCAGAATCGCTCTTTTTTTGCCAGCCGCTCCCTGATAGCCGAAGCTTAAAAAGGTAGACATCTGTTTGCTCTTACTATTAAAATTACAAAACTGGTCTTAGCTGGTATATTTTAAGTAAAAACTCCAACAGAGAAGTCAAGTGTTGTGTCGGGTGCATTTAACTTAAAGAGTAAAAGTGTTGTTCCTTTTCCGGACTGTGGGAGTGGTTGTCCTACATCGTGGTGTTTGTTCCTGTGGTCCGGAGGAGAAAATAAG
This sequence comes from Atherinosoma microstoma, assembly GCA_037177055.1. Classification (NCBI taxonomy): domain Eukaryota; kingdom Metazoa; phylum Chordata; class Actinopteri; order Atheriniformes; family Atherinidae; genus Atherinosoma; species Atherinosoma microstoma. The sequence goes on from JBBBVU010000003.1 coordinate 12,552,911, forward strand.
GTGGTTTTCAAAGTTTATATTGACATAACTCTGTGTTTATCTGTAAGACTGGGAGTTGGTAGATTAGGTGAGTGTTTTTAAATGGCGCAGACTTAGTTGATTGAGTGATTTTACGGTTTCAGTCCATGCTGACGCTGATGTCAGTGAGCCCTGAAGTTTTCTTGTTCATACACTTTTTTTACAAGCGGTGAGTGTTGAGCATTTACATGTACATGAAAGCGGATTCAGTTCAACAAAAAATGCATGTAAGGTGGCCATTTAACAGTAGGTAACCCATTGTAGACTGGGTGGGTTCAGATGATTTGAACTATATTCTGGTGAATCTGAAAATGCTTTATTTGTGTTTTTCTCCTTTGATGTGGTGAATATTTGGTGTTTCTGGGGAACAAATTAATTACATTACAGCATAGTCACGTAGGGCTTGCAGTCATTCACTCTAATACCATAAAGACAGTCAACCCATAAATAAATCATCCGTTGAAAGGGTGCAATGAGTCACCCTTTAACACTGTTGGAAACTGAACATCTCTTTTGCATGCGGAAATGATGCAATAAAGTAGCCATGCTATGTTATCTTAGGGGACTGATGTAGAAGACTTGCTGCACAGTATGTTGAGCGAGGAGTAAGCCATGGAGAAAAGATGGTGTCAACTTGGCATTATAATCTTTACTCATAAAAGTCTCTTAATGTGTTTAAGTAGTAAAATAACTGTAGCATGAATTATTTTAGTGTAGAATGATGTGTGACGTAATAAATAAGCATTGTTTGAGTCCAGTAGGCAGAGGCTATTCTGGGGTCTCTTGCGGCCCCAGGCGAACTTAAGTAGGGGGCCCCTCTGACCAGGGTTCATCTACCTTTTTAAAAAAAATTGTTTTTATATACTTATACATTGTTTGTTATAGTGTTAAATATCTCAAGTGCAACTTTTGGTTGTTCTTAAACAGCTTTCACTAACTTACTTAGTTCTTCATTATTTACTGTTTTATTTAATTAAACAGGCACAACATGATTTCATATGGCTCCATCACAAAAGATTAAACTATGCGTTATGACTCTTTAAGGCGACATTTACAGCAGAGTACAGTACATAAATGAATAAATAGTTTCCAGAAGCATAAAGTCTACGAGACACATGAAAAATTTAAATATAAACACCACTTGCACAACGCACAGTACCTGCCATTAATGCACCTTAATGCATGGATTTCTTGCCAACACATTCTGTAATTTGACATTCTTAGCTCGACAGTTTAGCTCAAGCGGACACGGCTTTAATTTTACATTCTCCAAGTTATCTGTTTTCATTTTCAGCCTTGTGACACCCAGAAACTCAACAGAAGGACAGACCAAGCTCCTCTGAGCTAAACTAGCTTCTGTATTATCTGTACTACTTACCACTGACTTGATCTGGTTTTTTGGCTGTTTCAGTTTTTAAAAAAAATTTATTTTAATTGTCACAGCCAGACAGAAATTTGTTCTCACTTTGATAAAACTGTGAAAACACGCACTGTGACTTGCAGCAAGAGCTACAGGTGCAGGGAGTTCTGCGCTGGGCGACCACTGTCATTGCCAACTTGCCACATTGTCACTGCTCTGTAAGCAAGGACGTGCTGCTGTTTGAATTGGTTTTCAATATTTATTGCTGCTATTATTTATTACTGCTGCTACCGTTTTTACTGTTTATTTATTATGATTTTAACTTATGTAGCTTGCAGCTTCTTATGAGAAAGCTAGAAAAATTCAATTGTGGGTAACTGTGCTGACAATAAAGCTAGCTTCCTTCCTTCCTGTTGCAATTCAAAGTTGGTCGGCCCTGGCTGGCTCCCTTCTGGCTCGGGGCCACAAGCATTTGCCTGTTATTGTCACTGCAGCTGCGCCTCTGCCAGTAGGTCGTATGCAGTGAAGGTCTTGGAGTTTATTTTGTTGGTTGTGTTTAAGCATTTTCCAGACGTTCCTGCTGGATATACAGAAGCTGAAGTGATGAAAAGGTGCCTTTTGTGTTGTTTCTGGAGTGGTTGCTGAGAACAGAAGGAAACACTGACAATGAGAGCTTATTGGATTTGTATAAACATCTGTCTTTTCTTTTTGTGATAGCAGAAAAGTTTCATCACAGCACAGACATAGTTACTTCTGTGTTGCTGTAGCTAGAGGTGTGTAATAGTTATATGAATTTGGAGCCATATTTTTGCTAAAAGGTTTTCTGCAGGTTCATCCTTGCATCTTTATATATAATTTTATAAGAATAAAAAAAAAAAAAACCCGGATTTTCCAAAAGTCTGATTTCAGCTTTTAGTTCCAGGCATCCAAACTTTATACTTGTGAACAGGTTTCTATGCTGTAGTAATTCTTTAAAAAGTTTAAAAGTCCTGAGTTCTGCGCCTCTAAAGGTTTCTTCCTCCTCCAGATGGCAGACTGTGTCAGTAAGGTAGAGCTGACTGTTTCCTGCACTGACCTCTTGGATAAAGATGTCGGATCAAAGTCAGATCCTCTGTGTGTGCTGCTACAGAGCTCAGGAGGAGACAAGTGGACAGAGGTAATACATAATTCACATACCATGCTGTATATTATGTTCTATTCCAGATCGAATTTAATTTCAGCTAAAGAAAAAGGACAAATCCACCCTTTCCATCTCTTCCCATCTGTCAGCTGGCTCGCACTGAGCGCTTGAAGAACAGCTCCAGTCCATCCTTCAGTCAGCGTCTCAAACTGGACTATCACTTTGAAACGGTCCAGAATCTAAAGCTGGGGGTCTACGACATTGATAACTCCACCTCTGACCTCGCTGATGACGACTACCTGGGAGGGGTGGAGCTGACCCTGGGACAGGTACGCTTCGGATACATACTGCTGTTAGTTGTTAATATTCATTTTAGAGTTTGAGTCTGTAAGTTTCAGTCCACCAACTTGACTCACCGTGGACTATCATAACATCTTGAATTTTTTATTGATTTGCATTGTTCCAATAAACTGGAAATTTTTAACTTGGAACTTTTTAGATAACAATCTATTGAGCATCATGTAAAACTTCTGCATCGTTTTATGCTTTCTGTGAACACAGAAGAAGGGGAGGGAGTCTCTCATGGCAAAATAAAAAAAACAAACTCCAAAAGACCATGAATAATGTCTACACAGTTATTTTTCTGTTGTTGGGCTAAATACAGATGCAGGGGTAACGTATAGTGCAGAAAAATTCATATATAAACATTTCATTGGTACTTGGAATTTATTCTAAAATGACTAAAACAAACTGTAAGGAAACTAGTAAAAATCTTACCACAGATTTACAAGTAGGAATGATCTTTTTGTTTTATCAGAGCTTTTCATAGACAATTGAATTGAATATTTTTTTAATTTTCATTAGTCTAATTATTTTTTCAGCAAATCATTTAGTCAAAACAGGCCTGCGAAAAGTGAAACCAGGTTGTATTACTTTTAAATGTTCACTTTGCAGTGATATGAGAGATAATATATATTTAAACATTTTAGATTATGATTTTTTTGGTTTTAAAAAAAAGATCTGATAACAGCTTGGGTTAAGTGGCCACTTTTTTTTGTTTTTCCTGTGAATCTGGTACTTTTCTCTCTGTAGCTACAGCTTGTAATTTTAAATGGAGTATAGTCTCCCCCTGGAGGTCATATGTAGTCATGACCCTCAGTTGTGTGTGCTTTCATCCGATTAGCTGCTAGTAAAATTAAAAACATAAGATGTTGGAACTTGTTTGGTTTTTGATAATAACTAGACACAGAATCAAACTCATGCTGCAGGTTAAAGGCAGAAAGTTGGAAATAAAACTGATTCTATAGATGATTTGGCAAAAAATTAAACAATGCGATTTTGGATCAAATTCTTCTGTCCTTTAGAAAATACAGAATGACTCCCAGGTCCACTGTGAGTTATAACACCGTCTCCGATGGAGCGGACAGTTTGATGGGGTCTATTGTCCTTAAATAGGATGAAGACATCCCCTTCTCTGTATGCATTTCAGATAGTTGCCAGTAAAACCCTGACTCGACCTCTGCAGCTGAAGAAAGGCAAGCCAGCTGGGAAAGGGACCATCACAGTATGTACATTTTGTTGAGCTATAGTTCATATTAATGTTTACCTGTAGAGAATTCTTGTGAAATTTTAAGCATGATGACTTACTGAGTTTATATCTGTAGGTCACTGCAGAGGAGATAAAGGACAACAGAGCCATTGTTTTGGAGCTGGAAGCTAAAAAGCTTGACAAGAAGGTAACTGAGTCTTTACCTTCTGTCCTTCTGTTTCTTGTTGTCTCACTCTTTTCTGTGCTCATCTTCTTCTCAAACTTTTCATCTCTTTTTAAAATGGTAGTTCAGCTTTTTAAAAACTCAATTCATTTTCTTATTTTGTCAATTACTTGTGGAGCTCTTTGAAGGACTTTTGGTTTTATTCGACAGGAGCTTTGTAAATGAAGTTTGATTGATAGATTCAGTCCTACTTCTTATTAACTCAATTATTGCTTCGCTTGTGATTTCATAGATCATTGTTTTGTCTAGCGTGATTGTAATTTCAGAATAAATTTCTTTCTGCTAGAATTATTTTTCATACAAGAGGGCTTATTACATGTAGTGCTTTTTTTTTATCTACCTGTTCCATATTCAGCCCGTCTCCCATTCACTTCTGTTAAATCAGACCAACAGTAAAATTCCAACATGTTCTCTGTTCACGCACAACCACCAACTTGCTCCAGATAGCAATTTGTTGTCTCTTTATTTGACAAAAAATGTTGCACTCTCCCTCAGAAAACTTGCTTCTTCTTTCTCTTCAGGATACATTTGGGAAGTCTGATCCTTTCCTGGAGATTTTTAAACAAGGAGATGATGGAAAGTGGCAGCTTGTCCACAGAACAGAGGTAAGCATCGGACATTTAACCTGTGTATTTGTGAGAACATTTATAGATAGATAGATAGATAGATAGATAGATAGATAGATAGATAGATAGATACTTGACTGGTCCCTGTGGAGAAATTCAACAATTCCAGTACAACCCATCCAAGAACAGACAACAACATAGACAAAACAGGATCAGGTAGACTGAGGCAGCAGCCACATAATCGCCCTCATTCCAAATAATCTTTCATTAAATCTAATCCTGAATTTGTGGTGCTGTGAAATGACTGATTAATGGGACTCTACAATGACATGGAAGTTCTGTTTTTTAAAACTGGAAATTTGATTATTTCATAATCAAGTTTAACTTTTGTCGCAAAAAACTTCCTTATTTGCTTTTGTTTTTAGACTGTAAGTCTTCCTCTGTACACAAAGTTTATTATCATAAGCCTTTCTCAAACACCTCCCACATTTTACCGTCAAATGCCTCATGACTGTAGCCGTCACCTGCTCCGGTCCTCTTTTCAGCTCTGGCAAACTTAATTCCTGCTTATTGATATGATATTAAACCTCGTCACCTACAGTGCACCAACGCAAACACTGTCACATACACAAGACTTAAAACTCCAATATTATGCAAAATACTTTGGCGTTACTGGGATTAAATGTGTATATATATTTGACAAAAGTATATCAGAAGAGATTTTTGTTTATATGTACGAACCCTCAGTGCAGCTTTAAAGATGGTGACACACTCCTCATTTGGTCCATTTCCCTTTTTGTGTCTTGACATGTAGCAGCAGCCTCTAGCTACAGGCGCTCAATTTGAAAATCTTCCTCCTATCCAGCTTGCCACACGTGTTCACATTTAGAATTAAGTCTGACACATTAATACATTTTGGATTCAAAAAGAAAATCTTTTGTCCAACTCTGCTTCTTGTTTCATTTACAACTAGCTTACTGCGTGTTATTGCAGTGGTTTAGCTTGTTTTTATATGGAAAAATCAAAAGAGCTTAGCAGCATAATGATGCAGATTACAGTTAATAGGATTATTATTGTTATTATTACTTGCAGTTAATGCTTTCAGTCAGGAAACTTGGTCTGGTTCATTCATTTGAATTAAAATGGAAACTGCCTCGTGCTTGTATAACATGTGCTACTGATAAAATCATTTGGCATCATTATCCTGCACAAACACAAGGGTTTTTAAACCCTCCTTTTTACTTCTTGAGTAATACACATTAAAAACCAAATGCATTCCTAGCAGTCGGCACAGATTTGATGTAAGTAGAACCAGCTCTTAATATAATCTAATCTAAATTGAGCCTTTTATCAGTAGATGATGTTTATCAATTAACTGCAAAACAATTTACTCCTGCAGGTGTGAAATAGCTCAGATATTTGCTAAAAGGAAGAAACAAGTGATCACGGTTCCTAAAATTTGATTTACACTGTCTGAGACAGTCTTCATGAATGGTGCTTTTCAGTGCTGAAACACATATGAGAAGAAAAGTAATAAAATCTTTTTAAATGAGATGTCATTATAAACATTAACCGCCAATATTTGTGTCTTTTTTTGTGTAGGTTGTGAAGAACAATTTGAATCCAACCTGGAAGAAGTTCACCATTCCTCTGCAGACGTTCTGTTCCAGCGACCTTGACAGACCTCTGAAGGTTACTGATCAGAATCCAGCTGCACCAGTAACATCCAATCAAATTTTCATCACTAACCTTAAATGTCGTCTTCCTGTAGGTAGATTGCTCTGATTATGACAGTGATGGATCCCATGATCTGATTGGTTCTTTTACCACAAAAGTCTCTGAGCTCCAAAAAGCTGAACATGGCTCACCTGTGAGTCCACTGACAGTAAAACATTTGACATAATGCCATAATTTCTGTTGGCTGGTCAGAGGTCATTAAGATGGGTGTGGTATCGTCCTATAGGTTGAATTTGATTGCATCCATCCTGAGAAACAGAAGAAGAAGAAAAGTTACAAGAACTCTGGAGTTGTTTCCGTGAAAAGCTGCAAGGTAAAAACTACTAAGAGTTCACATTTGGGAATTTGTTTTTCAAATATAAAATCAGTTAAGTGTACCTGGAAAAAGCTCTTCGTCTAGCAAACTGAGCTCATGAGCATTGTTTTATTCGGTTAGTGATGCAGGATATTTATGTGATTTGCACAACAATTTATGGAAGTCACACTTAAAATCCATTTCTTCCCCTTCTGACTTGTGTATTAAACTCAATTTAGTGATTTATTTTCTATGTTTGTGTGCAGTTGATGACTCAGTACTCCTTCCTGGACTATGTGATGGGCGGCTGTCAGATCAACTTCACTGTATGTCCAAATTAACTAATGTATACATTTTAAAAAGATAATTTTATCCAGACAATCATATTCACGTGTAAAAGATATTTTTTACAGAAACTGTCAATATTGGCCTCAAAGCCTATGAAGAACCAGTTAAAAGTAGATTTTTAATAGATCTAGAATATTAAATGCCTGTGAATTATGTTTGATTAACACTTTAGGTTGGCATTGACTTCACTGGCTCCAATGGGGATCCACGCTCCCCTAACTCCCTCCACTACATGAGTCCAGATGGGCTGAACCAGTACCTGTCTGCTCTGTGGTCTGTGGGTCAAGTTGTCCAAGACTATGACACGTTAGTAGACACTTAAATACAAACTACATCAAACAGATACACTCAAAACTTCACAAGACAAAATAAGAATAGCAATCTTGCTAAAACCTGCCTTCTGCAGCCAAATCCATATACTCAAAGGCTTAACTGTGCACACTTTAATCTAAACCCCCTAAAATCTACATAATGCATCCCTCATCTTTGCTGTATTTCCCACTCTCAAAACCTTACACCCTATACTCAATGTGCCACAGTCAGGACTGTAAACCCATCATCTAAAATGCACCATAAATATAATTCTGACACTCTTAAGGATGCTCCTTTCCTGTAGCCGGACTTGTGCTTCCCCGAAATGCAACTACACACTGCAGCAACGCTGACTGGAACAACTCTTAATTATTCCACCTTTTTTGTGTTTATGTGGAAAACCAGGAAGCTCCAACATGATGCTTCTCTGGAAGACTACTTTAAATGTAATAAGCTGTAATTGAATCAGGTTTGCTAATAATGACGCTGTATGCCCACTCAAGGTGGTGTCATGGTTCCCATTTGAATCTAATGGTGCTTGCATCTCAGTGCCCAAAGCATATCCTAAAGCCTACACATTTCCAACACTCAAATCACTGCCACCTGCTGATTTATAATTTTAAGTTAGGGGTGTTTTTGCTTATGAGGCAGTAATAACAGTTTTTCTGTTTCCTGTTTCAGTGATAAACTCTTTCCTGCCTTCGGCTTTGGAGCCAAACTGCCTCCAGACTACCAGGTCAGTTCTCTCACCAACCAATCAAGACAAAGCTCTTTTCAAGCAATTTGTCTCCAAACATGACTTTTATATTTGTCCTTGGTGTGAAATGATTGTATAAATAAGTGATCTCATTTGTCTGATCTTGATGTTCTATGTTTATCTATTTGTTGTTGTAGGCTTATTGAACTTTTTTTGTTTTTGTGGTCCTGCAGGCAGCACATCATGAGTTTGCCCTTAACTTCAACCCAACTAACCCCTACTGCAAAGGTATACACACAGACACAGTACAAGTCCTGCCTCCAAGTGTTACTGATGAAGTGCTTTTTCTATTGTTCATATGCCTTATATCATTATATATGATTTATATTTGCATGTTAATGCTAATATGCTAATGTGTGAGTAGCAGTTTGCGAGCATTATTATCACAACTGTAAATAAATGACACTATTCACTATTCATAATGTTGACCAACAGCTCAGTTCAATTCAACTTTATGTGTAGCACCAACTCTTGACAAAGTTATCACAAGGCACTTTGAAAGAAATAATCCAATCCACTTAATTCAGTCCAGTTCACTGTAATCCAATTCTAACTAAATGAAAACAAATCCATTATATGATCCACATTAGGCCAGTTTGTAGTTGTTAGGCCAGCTGAAGGATCTCAAACCTCAGTGTTTTAAATGGACCAGGTGTTTGCTAATACTTTTAGAATCTCCATGCGTATCAAACCCCTGGATTAAACCTGATTTCTCAATCTCCATAATGATCTGAATTGTATCAGCAGCGCTTCATATACATATTTGTACTATCAATCTGCTTTTCCTCTGTGTCTCTCAGGCATTCAGGGGATTGTGGAAGCCTACAGGATGGCATTGCCTCAGCTCAGACTCTCTGGACCCACAAACTTCTCTCCCATCATCAGCCATGTTGCTTCCATTGCCGCCAACGCCGCTCAGGTCAACGCCGCTTCTGTGAGGACACACACACACACACACACACACACACACACACACACACACACACACACACACACACACACACACACACACA
>JBBBVU010000003.1:12562308-12589677 GCA_037177055.1 Atherinosoma microstoma
ACACACACACACACACACACACACACACACACACACACACACACACACACACACACACACACACACACACACAAATACTTAACTGACATGCGCAGACTTTTTGACTTTGAACTAATTTTGTCTCTGCAGCAATACTTTGTCCTCCTCATCCTCACTGATGGCGAGATCACAGATTTTGACCAGACAAGGGACGCCATAGTCCGGGCATCCCGACTACCCCTTTCAATCATTATTGTGGGGGTGGGGCCAGCTGACTTTAAGGCCATGGAGCTTCTGGATGGAGACGACGGTGTGCTCAGGTCCACTGTGGGGGACGCTGTAGCCAGAGACATCGTCCAATTTGTCCCCTTCAGGCAGTTCAGTGATGTAAGGCTTTGTTTGTTCATAGATAAAAGTTGTGCAGTTCTTAAAGGTGTGTGGTTAGAATTCATTCTCTTAAGTCCTGAACATCTGGACCAGGTTTCTCTGAGAAAAGAGCCAGAAGTTGCTGAGACATTGTCTTCTTACTACTAGCATAATTTCCATTGAAGCTAAGTCATGAGAGAGCATAGATCAGATGGTACTCCACTCTATAGAGCTCTATAGTCCTCATGCACCTGTTTGGTTGTTTTCCTTATGAGATTGGTGGGTCAGAGAAGCCAGAGAAACTTGATCATGTCTGTGGCAGGAAAGCTACACCCCACTTTGTGCAAAGAACATATTTCTCCTTTTGACTGTTGTGTGATCTTTATTCTCTGAGAGAATATCTGAAAGATCAGATGTGGTTATGAGGTCAAGTTTTCATTTTTACATCACTGGTTCCTGAGCATCAGCTGTCTCTTGTCAATCTTTTATGAAAGAAATGCCTTTTTTAAACATCATATAAACAGAATATTCTTTTGCACATTCAAGAGTCTCGGGTTTCAAGTCAAAGAGTCCCTTTAACGGCCAGTAAGATCTGGTGTAGTGATGGATGGAAGATACAGTTCATACATTTTTATTATGCCTTGTGTATTGTTTTGAGTTTGAAAAAGGATTAGATGTGCATTAACAATACATATGTCTCTCTGTCTAGGCTCCCCAGTCGGCTCTGGCTCAGTCTGTCCTTGCCGAGGTCCCCAACCAGCTGGTGTCTTACTTCAAAATGAGAGGGCTCGATCCACCAAAACAGCAACCTCCTGCTGCCAAATCCTAAATGCTATCTCCTAACATGTTTACAAAACCCAATAAGCAACCCCCCCCACCCCCCATAAAACCACTTTCCTACCCTCATCTTATCCCAGGCCAAGCATCTTTGCTCGATCACAGCCCCTCAAAATGGACAATCCTGTAGATTCAGCATGATGTATCAGCAAAATACAATCAATGCTTAGCTTTTAGTCAATTATGGTGCCAGGGATAAACAGCCCTAGATTTTGAAATCAGTTTTATATTCACTTCTTTCTTTTATTTCTACTTAAAGCAAAATGATAATTATGTATTATTGATTATAGGTTTATTCCTTTTGCTGCTTCCACTGTAACTATGCAGTCACAGACCCACTCACACACACATACAGAAAACTCCCTTTTGGGCATTTCTAGCTCCACATTCCATCTCATTGCTGTTGCCATAGTAACAGCAGAAACCAACTCTTCACCTGTGAGCAAAAGTTCTGTTTCTCCGCTCCATTCAGATTTTCATCATGATAGGGCTAGGGTCCACATTGTGTTTTGAGCGCTCAGCTGTTTCTAATGAGAATAGTATATGTGGTTGCCTAAAGCGCTGCACTCAGCATTCCTTTGTTTTCTTTGTGTGTCTTCCAGAGCACTTTGCCATTCCTAGAGCTCTAAATTGGTAACTTTGAACTCTATTTAGAGGCCAATCATATAAGCAGAAACTGTCCCCCCTGTTATCAGGAAAACGGAAAAATAAGCTCGTTCTCATCTTGGTAGGGTATAATTTGTCAGACAGAACTGATCTCTACAAAGAAAAGAAAAATGGTAATGATATTAACAATTTGATGGTGATTGACCTTTAAATAGTCTACTAAAATGAAAATGACCCACGGGCTCTTAGATAAACTGCAGCTGCAGGTACATCACCACAACCAGAAGTTATCATTCCATTAGTTACCGTGGTAACATTATTGACCTGGACCATCTTTGTGTATGTGTGTGCGTGTGTGTGCGCGCAGGAGGACTCTGATTAGCTTTATTAATCAGGTGCCAATACTTTGCACTTTGCTTTTGCATTAAATGCTGGGAAATGATATAATAGAGGATGTTATATACTCTTGCACTTAGCTTTATTCCTGTAGCCTTACTATAAACTTTACTGATGCCTTAATGTAGACTCTAGTGCCACCAGTATGATGCTCAGCCACATAAACCTGAATGTTGAGTCACAGCCCTTAGACATCTGTTGATGTTGCCATCTTTGCTCCCTGTACAGAACTCGCCAACTACACTTTGTTCTGTTTTGCCTACAGGTCGGCCATCATATCAGGTCATTAATTTTGTCTGAGAGTAAGTTGTATTGTTAAAAGAAAGCTTAAGCCATCAATGTTTGTTGGGTGTCAACAAGGCTGCTTCTGTAGCTTAGTGACGTCACTGTGGACCGTCATGTGACTGTAATGCCTTTTTCAAGTTGTCCAAAAATGATGCAAACAAGTGTCCTTCAAGTTGATTATTATTTGAAGCTAATTTCTAACTTCAGGGAAATTTGGGTTTAATTCTTTCATATATAACCATTGATCATTAAAGACATGTTTCCACTACAGGATCTTCCCAGCCTGTTGTTTCCTCTGGATTTGAGTTTGGGAAAGTGTCCAGTAGGATATTTTGAATTATTCAGAGATTTTATTCTTTAACTCAGCATTAATTTAGTCTTTAGTTTTTTAAAGCATTCAGCTGTTAACAATTATGGCCTTTCTCCTAAGTTGAGCCACAAAGTCTAAGTGGAAGTTTAAGTTCAGGTTTTCAGACATAATGATACAGTCTTGCATGTCCAGAGCCACATATCATCACGTAACATGAGATTGTGAGAAAATCTTCCAGGGTTCTGTTTTTTGTTATAACTCCATCAGATTTCTCTTTGATGGATGTGGCTACTGGGTTCAGAGATAAAAGAATGATCTGAAGTCAAAGATGGCGTTATGTAAAAGCTCTAACTTAATCATGTTGGATTTGCAACATTTATTAATGTTTAAATATGCCGCTGCCAGACTAATTATCACGTTAGCTTTGTGCCTTTATTTCAGATGGCGTAGACGTTGAAGGATAGGGATGCAGAAAATGTCCTGTAATAAACTTGAAAGTTGTTTCTCATATGACAACCTTGCAAACACTTTTTTTTTTCAAGCTTCAGTCTTTTTATTTTGTATTTGTTTTTTTTATGCTGATGGGTAAATAAACTATATATTGAAAAGATTTTTATTTTGCATTATTTTACCCTTTTTTAAGTCTTTTCATTGAGATAATTGTGTTTTCTATTGCTTGTCGATCTGTGGTTTGTTTTAGCTTTTGCTGAGAAGTCTATCTTCGTTTGGGAGCAGTTTAAATCATCTCCTAGTTGGCTGAAGATGCGTAGCTAATGGACTGTGAAATGGCGCTCATGTCACTCATGTCAAAGAAGCCAAGAACCATTTGAACCAACCAAGTGTATTATATGTAATCACAAAATGACGACCTAAGGTCAAAAATTCTGTATTTCTCTGCTTGTCACATGTTGCTGTTGCCCGCTGTAAACCTGGGACCTCTAACTCCGATCCTCGAGAGCCACTGTCCTGCAGCTTTTAGATGCGTGCCTGCTCTAACACTCCTGATTCAAATGAAATGGATCCAAAGGATGCAGGAAGGCTTAGTGCTTTAAGTTTCAGCATGTGACCAACAAATCCACTGCTCAGCTAGCAAATAACTAACCAGTATAACTAAACCTGTAACTGTGTCGGTCTGATGCTGCATATTATACAATAAAATGACTTTGGGATTGTGAAAAAAGTATTTTTGCAATCCACTGCAGAAAGCTGCTACTGTTTGACTTTTTTGCTGTCTGCTTGCATTTCTTGACTCACTGTGCTCCTACATATTACTAGAGGTGTTCTCTGTAGCCATAGCTCTGGGTTGATATGACCATTATCATTCATTACATAAAAAGAAATGTCACAGACTGTGTGGTTATGTGTGTGAAATAGGGCTGTTGCCTTTTGTAATTGGTTGTGATTTGCTGAAATTTAGCAACAAGGGGTATATGGTTTGCTGTATTGTCTAGCTCTTCTTTACAACATATACATATTTTTTTCATTTAAGTAAAATAAAGCTAGTGAAAAACATTTTTGAAAAAAGCATTGAAACAAACCATATCACACTTACACATCTTCACACCAGCATTAGACAAAGGTCATCAGCCCAATATGAGTAACTAATAAAGCCAGGCTATGAACTCATATCTTTCAAATATGATTATGGTGGGCTCAAAAGTAAGTGGTTACTGTGTTACACTTACTTTTGTGATGAAAATAGACCCCATGGCAGATGGGGAGGACTTAAGTCATTGATTCTGTGAATGAGCGATCAGTAAAACCTGTTATCTCTACAAGTCAGGCACATTGCAATTTCAGCCTTAGTAGAAGTAAACTTGATAAAAGTAAAGTAGACTTGATAGTGAAAAGAAACATCTGTAAAAAACACCAGACTAAATGAAGGAAAGACAGTTTTATTATTCTGCTGCTTTGGGTTCAGAACTTTACAACTTGCTTTTTGTATTTTTTTTTCTTTGAAAAATGTATTACATTTTTTATGTTAAATTTTTTTCTTATTTCTGTTTTTAGATATAACTTTATTGTCTCTTCCAGGGTAAAAACAGAAAATTGCCTCCAATACATATATCGCATAAAAAACCATTCTTAAAAATACCTTCCCAGTAACGTATAAAAACACATTAAAAAACATTCAAACCAACAAATAAAAACAGCGCAGTCTTATATATTCATTCCTTTTTTTCCTACACAATGTCGTTATTAAGAAAAACAGTATCTCTTAAAGAGTCCTGACAATTCTAAAACTAAAACTGAAAAAAAAAAGCTTTTAAATGGTCTTAGCCAATACATTTATCAATATTGTTTTATATCTAACAGCCGTATACCTGTGAAAGCAAAAATAATTTTCAGCTACTGGTCCTGGTGAAGTTGTAGAAAGCTGGAAAATAGACACAAATATAAGTTAAACACCAATAAATCATGCACTTCATGAATAACTATCAGCATCAATAATAATTTTGACTGGTATAATATTTAAAAAGGGTTTATGTGATCCCCTGTTTCTTTCTCTTTCTGTTTGTATGTGTGTCTTTTCAAAGGAGGAAACTAGTTGAGCAACTCTATTTGCTTTATCAAACATTAGAAAGACCTGCCCTAAGACACACTCACTTAACAAGCCTACAAGTTCATTTACAGAGAACAACCTCAGCAGTCATGTCCCTCCTGCTGAAGACAGCGGACAGAGGACATCAACCATGAGACATGATGTAGACACAGACTGACAAACAGGTGAACTGACAGGCGTCCGCCATCATGTCCATCAGCGTGGATCTGAAGAGGATCTCCAACCTGCCGGGACGATCTGACAGAAAGGTCGAGCTGTGCTTCAGAGGTAACCTGTCATAACTCACCTGTGTGGATTATTCTTTGTCTTCTCTCCATAAGTGCGTATGTATACCTGGTGTGTTTTCCAGATTTCTACAGTGAAGAGAAATCTTAATCTTAACATCACCGAGTAATGATTAAAACAACTACTTACTTTGAATCAATGATAAGTGAAATAGAAATTCTCCACTGGGGTTCCTTCATGAAAAAAATTTTTTCTTTTTAATTTCAAAAGTGAATGTCCAGTATTATAACTTTATCCATCCTGCTTTCAATATTGTAGCAGGTCAGTCTGGTGTCCATCTAACTGCTGCATATTCTTTTAGATGGTTGTGTTGTTGTTTTGTTTGATATTGGGGTTTATTGAAAGAAGAAAGGAGAAGGTCTCAAGAAATTCTAAAATAAACTTACCCCAAGCAGTTTTATCCTCAAACACTTCTGACAAGAGGAACAATTACAGAACATCACAGAACGAGTCCAGTTCTCAGATTTTTGATGACTGAAAAGAAATGAGAATCTACCTAATGCTTTAAGGTTGCAGAATTTAGGTTTATAGTTCTTCACATGCAGATGTCACATGAAAAGGTTACTTAGTATTTCATGACCAAGCCAATGTACTTTAAATGCAGTTGGATGACACCTGTGAATAATTTAGTTATGAATAGCTAAATTAGTTTCTATATATAGTGTGCAAGAACTGGTGATGTACAAAGCAGCTGAGCTTAAGCCAGTAAAATGTATGATATATTTCCTATAATTTCATAGCAGAAAAAAATGTACAAAAACGAACTTGAATTCAGTTGTAACCGTTTAGGCATCAGAGTTTCAAAGAATGTTGAATTTTGATATTAGAAATTCAAAAGACTGTAGTTTGGAAGTAGCTGGAGGTAGGCTAAAGACATACAGTACAAAATGAAATAATGTTCAATATGAACCCAAGTTTATGATGGGAATAAATGTACTCATCTCTTTTGCATATTGAATGAGAATCTGCAAATAGCTAGTACTTTATCAACAGTGGAAAAGTGTTTTGTGCGTGCTTTCTCTGTGTCGTTGATGAGAGCTTCCTCATGAGCTCAGTCGGGTGTCTTTCAAATTCAGTTTTCCTCATAAAATTTTAGCTTTTTTTTTAAAAATCAACCAATTTTTCAGTACACAGAGGTGTCACAGGTGTTAACACTATAAATTATGTCCTTCTAAGCTTGATAAATGATTTAGTTTCAGGAGCAAGATAACCAGCACAAACTACTATTGTAGTTACCAGTCTGTCCGTTTGTCCTCCAGGTTTCATCCATAAAACCAGAGTACTTCAGTGCGAAAATTTGGCCATCTTCAATGAGGTAGGTTACCCCACTCAAGCTGCATACATGTGTAGATGATAGACTCAAGGGTGGGGACCCTTGTCGTCAAGTTTGACACATTTCCCTGTTCCAACACATATTGAGTCACTGGTCAAAACTTGATTGGCTGTTGGATCCATTTCATTTGAATCAGGTGTGTTGAAGCAAAGAAACATCTAAAACCTGCAGGAAGGTGGACCTCCACACAGTGGCGTCGGAGTGTGTGTGTGTG
Organism: Atherinosoma microstoma; assembly: GCA_037177055.1. Taxonomy (NCBI): domain Eukaryota; kingdom Metazoa; phylum Chordata; class Actinopteri; order Atheriniformes; family Atherinidae; genus Atherinosoma; species Atherinosoma microstoma. Next base: position 12,569,483 of record JBBBVU010000003.1, read on the forward strand.
TGTGGGGGGGGGTAAACAGTACCATTTACCCAGGGCCCACTGAGGGCCCTTGGAAAGTTCTGCTGGAAATTACAGCAATGAGCTGCCGAAATGACAGGTCATGTGACAGTTATATTTGTGTGTATATTGTGTGTGTTTGTGTGCTCGTGGTGTTTTTTTTCTGTGCATTTATGTAAACTTACTTATATCTTAGGTCCATGAAAACGAGGGCATTTGTGAGAAAATCTTCCTTTGAGTCATCAGGCTTTTAAATAGTAAAGTTTGGGGTGATGAAATAAATAATATCAACGGGGTCCTCACAAGGACGTGATGTGTGAGTACTAAAGCAGGAAGCTGCAAGTGTTTGTATACTTCAGAGTGAAACTATTTTAATTGAACTGATAAGAGACTGCACCCTTCCTACTGTACATATCCACACAAATACGCACAACTGCTCCTTGAACACACACACACCTTCAGCTGATGCGATTCTAGTCTATTTGATGCACTATTGAGGCACCAACTGGGAAGAAAATTATAATGATGATGAAAGCTGCGTGGTCCAGTGTCTTTCAGGTGCTTAATCCACCACTTTGGTAATGATATGGAGAGTTAATTTCTGCAGGAGGATTTAATGTTTTAATTTGTTTATTTATCTGAGAGGTAATGCCAAAAGAACGCTGTAGTTTCTCTAAAGGAATGATGCAGCCAATTTTCAGTCCGTTGTGGTAACCATAAAAAGATCTTCCATCAGGTGATAACTATCTAATCAATCTTATTCTATAAGCAAATATCTGCAGAAAATACCAACTAACTGAGTCGGTGTGATTAAGATACATTTTGTTGCTCTGAAAGGAAGCAACTCAAATGACCACTGAAGCTCTTGGGTTCTGACACTTTTGGAATCGATCCACTGATTAAATATTTTGTCCTTTTGGCCAGAAGCGAGCATGACTCTGAATGTGTGTGTCCCCTTAAAGCAAACTTCATTATCTGACAGTATCAGAGAAAATACTTGTTGAACCAAAGCCACTTCCTGCTTCATTACATCACCACCTCTTTGTTGACATAAACATGGTTGGCAGCAACAGAAATGTAAAACAATAACCAGTGTGTGATGGGAACGGGTGTGGGGTATTTTAAGTACCTTAGTTATATCTCTCTGCTACTGAGTCAGTCAGGTGTTTGTTCTTCAGGTGTGACCAACCGTGTGTGTGTCTGTGTGTGTGTGTGTACGTATGTTCATCTACCACTCACAGTAAAAATGTCCACAGTAAAACGAGACGTCGTCTTCCTTCTCGCTTTGGTTTGAGTTTTTACTTTTGTTATTAATTGATTTTTACACTGTAGAAGTTGTTATTCACTTACTCTTACTAATTTAACTGAGTTCATATATCATAAGTATTTAGAATAAAGGTTAGAATTAATCTGTAACAAAATTTTTAACAAAACAAAACATCTGTAAAACTATTCAGGTTCACTTTTTTTTTAGCTTTTACTCTAACAGTACTTATCAGACATAACTTTATTACAAGAGGAATTTTGGATTGCTAGTTTTTATTTGAAATAAATGTGGCTTTCCTTTAGAAGAACATAACGTTTAATATTTCTACTGTGTTCCAGGTGAATTCAACAACAGTAACATATCTTGATTCTGACATTTCTATAGTAATCTCACATGTCTCAGTTTTATTTTGAGACAAATATTATACATATAGCCCTTGTAGTTGTGAAAATATACTGCATTCATTAGGGTATGTCATTTCAGACAGGAGGCAGGAAAAAAGGCCTCATGGAGAAGAGGGTAGATAAGTAAACACTTTGCATTGTTAAAAGGCCGAGGAAGTCATTGAAAAATGGTTAAAGCTCATAAAAACTTTGGGCTCATTATCTTAACATAGGCTACCATGTTTTGTAAAAGCTAAAAATATTCTTCTGTAATTAAATTTTTTGTGTGTCTTTGTGTGTGTGTGCGTGCAGCATTTCCGGTGGCCACACTACGGTAAAGTCATCACAGATGAAGTTTTGTCCATCAGCGTATACAACTGCAGTAGATTCTTCTCCAACAGGTAACACACGCACACACGCATATACTGTACCATCGTGCTTCCTTCTCTACCCAAACCTGAACCCTATTACAATGTGAGAAGAGTTAAATTTGGATTATAATTGGACAATAGTAGCACCTTTATCCTTAATACAATTCTTTCAGTGAAATGTCAATAGTCTAAAAATGAACTTGAACTTGAATCCCTTAACTCAAATTTGTCCCCACAACAATATATAAACTCACACGCTCAAATAGATTTATTTTGTGTATACTCAAGCACACACAGTTGTGTATGATGCCAAGTGTCTGTGTTGTTGTGTATCTGTGTCTAGACTACTTGGCCGACTGGTTATCAGTCTCCAGCATGTTGTTACCTCGGGCAGATTGTTGCTACGGGAACCGCTCACTGATGCCAACTACAGCCTGACTAATGTAAGGACACACCAACACACACCAATGCTTAGATTAGCAAGTCATCATCAAGGCTGAAGACACTATTGTTACTACTGTGTCTCTGCAGATCATTATAGAGCTGGACATTCGCTTCCATCCACTGGAGGGGGCAGCAGGCCACTGGGATGAACTTGAATTTCTACAGGTTGAAGACAGTGATGAGTAAGAGCATGTCTACAGTGAACCAGAAACAAACATCAGATGAGGAAACGTAATAGTTTAAAATAAAATCTGAGTTTGAAGTTTTCAGATTAGTCTGTTGCAGGTTGAACAGATGATCAGTGGAATAAAATAAGTGGGAAGGCAAAAATCGGAGCGAGCCTTGAAAAAGTGCTGTGAAGGAAATTATGTTGCGATGGAGATTTGTTCCCATATAAAATCGATGTTTGTTTATTTTTGGGCAAATAAGCACTATTAAAATTGTGAAATTGCCTAAGTAAGTTTTTGTTCAGATAATAATTGACATATGTAAAATTACCACCAGAAATTAATACAATTTAAAAACAGATGATTTTCTGGTGAGATAAGGAGTCTTATTGAGCCTCTTCTTATTGCAAAACATTGAGGCTAAGTAGGTTTGTAGATTTAAAAAAAAAAAAAAAAAGATGTGAAAACCAGTGATGATGATAGTATTGGAAATAATGAGCTCTTCTGATGTACTGTAACAAAAAGAAAAGGGATTTCAGGCATTTGAAACATTCATTCATCCATTTTCTGTACCGCTTAGTCCAATTTAGGGTTGCGGGGGTCTGGAGCCTATCCCAGCAATGATATACAAATTAACCTTTTTTCCCACAAAACATCGCAAAATACGGATGAAACTTATATGTTTAGTGCAACTTTTTGTACTTTTTTGGCTACCTGAAGAAGTGTCAGGTAAATCTGATAATGGCATTAGACTTTCCAGGGTGTGTTTGGTGTGATTTAGCACATAGACTAGTTCACCATGAAACAAGGTTTTGAACAGAATTAGTGCTTCCAGCCCAGCTTATTCATTAATGTCATTTTGTTTCTTCTTTGTTCATCCTCAGATCAGCTCTGGTAATCAGAAATGACGGATTTGATGACCCTGAGAGGTGAGAAATTGACCAGATTGATATGTTTCTTCTCTTTGCAAAACTGGTACCAAATATTGTGAGATACTGACATTGAAATATCAGTTGAAGCACCTGATGACAATAAAGCTCACCCTGGAATCAGTCATCCAACTGAGCTCTTCTTGTCATCTGACCAAGATATATACTTCAGGCATGAGTTCTGTCTGCTGAATAACAGCAATTGAATACGGTTTAAACATCCAGAAAAATTCAGAATATTTGATCACAGATATGTGCTCCAGAAATCCAGACTGGTTGACAAATTCAATTTGATGTGCATCATCAAAAACACTGGTAGGATTTGTCCTTTCCAACACCTACTGTGCTGTGCAGAAACTCAGCTATTTCCTTGCACAGAGAATAATTTAGATGCCTTACATCATTTCCAAACTTCTTCCTCTACTCCACACAGTAGCAGATGTGTGTTTAGCTGCATTCTTGAGTCAGATTCCCTGTAACGTGAGTGGACCCCTCCACCACCAAATCATCTCTAATGGATGAATCAAGCAGAGTACTGAATATTTTTCTTTTTTTTTTCCATCAGAGGGCTGATGTCTACTCGCTCAAATCAGTTAGAGAGGCAGACCCGTCGCTTGGGTAAGAGTCTGGTTAGGACAGGGGGTGAAGATGAGGACGATGATGATGATGATGACGATTATGATGATGATGCGGTGGATTTGGAGGCATCAGATGTTATCTTCACACCTCTTCTGAGGTCAGTGTGACTATCTGTCAAATGCATCTAACCCACCTGGATACAGTAAAACTGATCTGCTCATGGAGGTGTGTGTGTGTGTGTAGTCGATACCGGCCGCTGTCCAGAAGTGCAGTTGCAGCAATGCCCAGAGTCCAGAGTTTCCAGGTGAGTTCATTCAACCTTCCAGTTTGGATTATTCAGCAAGCTTAATTATAAGCATTTCTAAAGTCATTTCTGGAGCATCCAGCACAGTCACTGTGAATAATCCTCCTTTTGTGATCCGGGGTAATCTCCCATTCAGATGTCCTTGAAAAATCTCAATTAAGGTCTGCATTGTGAGAGGTATCACTCATGGTGATCTTACATTTAATGATTGGATAAATCTGTGGCTCCCCTCAAATTTTTTTAGAGCTAATACTTGAATGAAGCTTATGTTTACCAGTAATATGAAGAGTAATTGTGTGGCTTTGTGTGGATGCAGGTGAATGTGAACATCCTGGAGGCTCAGAAGCTTGTTGGTGTAAACATAAACCCTGCAGTTTTCATCAGAGTTGGAGGCCAGAAAAAAAACACAGCAACGCAGAAATCTACCAACTGTCCGTTCTACAATGAGGTACAGCAGAGTGGAGAGTCCAGCAAGAATGTTGTTAAACAGAACCAGAGTTAGAATAAAGCCAAGTGCGGAAATCCTCAATGTAGCAGAATGCAGAGTAGAATAAACGGGTATAACCATGTTCAGTAGAGGACAGTAGAATATATAAGAGTTTTTCTGTTCTCTTTTGTTCTTTCAGACTTTCCAGTTTGAGTTTCAGGATGCTCCGCAGCTCTTCTTTGATAAAGTCATAGAAATAAAGGTCAGTTCCACTTTATATTTTCACCTGTTTTTACAACTGTTACCATGGTGAGAAACTTAGAGGTCTTGGCCATTATGATCATTCGTGATGTTACCTCTTCTCAGGTTTTCCACAGGCGGACTCTGGCCTTCCTGATGACCCACATTGGAACCTTTAAAATTGACATCTCCACTGTATACAGCCAGCCAGGTACCAGTACTGCTCAAACTGCTATACTATAATAAATTCTGCAGTACTAACTGATCTCTTTGTTACTCCAGACCACAACTTCTACCAGAAGTGGGCTCCTCTCACTGACCCGGCAGATACCAGATCTGGGGTGAAAGGATATGTCAAAGCCAGCCTCAGTGTGCTGATGAAGGGAGACACTCTGCGGATGCCCAGTCTGCCACCAGCCTCCTCTTCTGGAGGCAGCGAGGACATAGAAAAGTCAGTAATATGACACAAAACATATGTGACTGCAGTCGTCATACATTCACAAACTGGATTAACTGAGACAAATTAGGATTTATGAACAGCTGGTGCAACGGACTCTGGTTCTGATGGGATTTTCTTGCAGGAACCTACTGCTTCCCCGTGGCATGCCTTCTGAACGTCCGTGGGCTCGGTTCCGTGTTCGAATCTACAGAGCTGAGGGTTTGCCCACCATGGAGGCGGGGCTAATGGCAAAGATGTCCATCACAGACCGGGCAGTATTTATTGACCCATACGTACAGGTTACCTTTGCTGGACAACAGGTAGTCAGACACATGCTGTATATATAAATGTTTAGTAGTCTGACTGTCCAAGAACATTAATAATTGATTATGCCATATATTTGAGTTTACCAGTTTACTTTATAGCAGTGGATGAATTTAGCAATAATAAGAAATATCAGGCGGATCATTATAATGTTTATCGATTCAATTAACTCCCATTATCAAGTTTTTGCAGCATGTAAAACTTCCTAATCATTTTCAAAGTTTTAATATTTTTGCTGTTTGTATTTTTTTTCTTCAAAAAGGATTCCTGGAAAAGATTTCTCCTTTTCATCCACTATCTGAAATGTTCAGATCATGCTTTTGGGCTGTTTTTAGGGAGAAACTTCAGTCGCCAACGCCATTAATTGTCCAGTTTGGAATGAGGAGATCTCCTTCATTGAGCAGTTTCCTCCTCTGGCTCAGAGAATCAAAGTCCAAGTGCTTGATGATGCCAAGATGGGAGATATTGCCCTGGCAACACACTTCCTGGACCTGCAGCAGATATCTGACCCAACCAGAAATGGTATGACCCTGAAAGAGGACACAATACTTTACTGTCATTTTAATGGTACTACAAGGCCTTTAGTAGCTATGTTGGCCTACAGGCTGAACTATTTCACCTTTTTAAGAGAGGTAGAGCTGACTTTTACAGTGTCCATCAATGAATTAAACTATACCTGCACCCCGTTCTCTCCACTTATCAAGGGATACTTTAGTTTTAAAAAAACAAGCAAACTGAAAATGGTGAGAAATGCCATCTTTAATGCTCTATATGACAGATGATTAAAATGATACATTTTCTATCAAAAGGCTGATCGATTATTCAGTTATTATTTTAGCTGTACTTACATAAAAGTTATTGGGGAGTGATTGATGCCAAATCATCTTATTCATATGTACCTCATGTTGTTTTGATGTAAACAAACAGGAACAGCTGCAATATCTGACTAAGTATAAATACAAACCACATTATTTTTTTCAGACTGATGTTGTTTAAATTAAATATTTGTTTGTGGTTTGTCTTTAGGGTTTAACCCCACCTTTGGTCCAAGTTGGCTTAATCTTTATGGCTCTCCGCAGAACTCCACCCTTGGAGATGTCCACCAGGTAAACAAACAAACATTCAAAGACTGAATTTGAGGTGTGATGGAAATGCACTTGTTTGCCTCCTTGATGAGAATTGAATATAAGTATTGATCATATGGTCCTATATATTTTCATTAAATATGGAAATGTGGGACCATATAAAATAAACATTTTATATCATTTGCAATTTCTCTCTTGGATTCACAAAGTATTTTCAAATCAATTTAATTATTAAGAACACAGGCAGTAAATGAGCTTAGCCTAATAGAAAATGATGGGGCCAAAAACTAACCAGCTTTGGGCAAAAATTGGCTGCTATCCTCTACTTCCAATTCTTTAGTTCACTGGCTGGCAACCAAACAAGACTTGAGTATTTATTTCCACCAGGCCAATGATATAATATTTTATTTTTCTTTTAACTTATAAAAAAGATGTTATATATATATATATATATATTGATCAGTGGGTTTTAGAGGTTATTAGTTTTTTTGTTTGTTTGTTTGTCTTTTGGAGTGAGGGTTACTGTTTTGCTTGAAATAGGAAAAAAAAATCCTTTTTTTAATTCATTTTTTCAGGCACTGAATGAGGGCCTGGGTGAAGGAATCTTCTATCGAGGGCGAATCCTCCTTGCTCTCTGCATGGAGGTTTACACTTCCCCCTCTGCCATCACCGTAGATACAGGATCTGGCGCAGCAACAAAGGTACCTCTCAGAGTCAGAGTTGAACACTCAAAACTTGACAGTGACAGTATCACAACACTCAGGAAGATATTTTATTTATTTACTAGCTTAATCATGGTTCAGTGTTTATGTCAATCCCTGTGTTGTTACTTTAGCAACAACACCTCATCAGTCTTTGATGACCACTTTTAATATTATATGAATCTAATTCTTGTTTGTCCCTGAAGGTGAAAGGAACACTAGGGAAGTTAGGACGAAAGAAGAAGAAAAAAAGTAGCAAGAAGGAGAAGAAGGAAGGTTAGTTTGCTGAGAATGAGGAAATTAAAAAAATTTACTTTAATGGAGTGTGTATGTCATAATCTAAGAACCATTTTAATGTTTTATTACTGGCATTTCTGGAAGCAAATTTTATTCTTTGGTTAACAAACACGACTTGCAATAGAGTCTCCAGCTATGAGTGGATTGGCTGATGAATCCGGGGAGGCAGGAGTTGAGGTGCCAGAGTCTGTTACCGTGGAAAATGAAGAGATCCACCCTCTCCCTGAGGTCAGTGCAATCACCACTTCTCCAACATCATTATGAACAATGTTAAAGAAACTCCATGATGATTAATTCTGTGATACTTCAGAGTAATCAAATTATTTTTGTCATTTCTGTTTTCATTGAACTTTTAAAAATATTTTCTTTGGCATTTTATCTTTTTATTTTTTCATTTTCTCTTCCTATTTGTGTACCTTGCAGCTGTTTTTCCCTTCCCATGTCACAAATCCATTTCTTCATTTGTCTTACCCCCTGTATACTTTCTTTTTATGTAATTAATGTTATGATTTATGATTTCCAACATGTAGAAGTGCAGTTCCACAGCAAAATGATGCCAGGTAGTCAACAGAGACATATAAATGTGCATGTTAAACAGTGAAAAAAAAGTTGGTAGCAAAACAACAGTAGAGACTCTCATTCTAAGCCGAAATATAAAAACGGCACAGACGATAAGTCTTTGTCAAAAGTACATCAGTATACTGCTTATAATCTGTTGTTCCATGTTAAAGTTATAGTGGTTAAAATAGTAGATAAACCTTGATCCTGATCGCCAACTCTAAAAAGTTGACCCCAACCTGGAAGCTGACAGGATTGGGTTTGTTTCACATGGTGGGAGTGTTCAATCATGGTGCTGTTTTTTTTTGTTTTTTTTTACACATCTGGATGTGTTAAAAGTAGGGGCGGGACTTTATTGCGTTAATTATGATTCATTAATTACAAAAAATGTAATGTGTTAAAAACCTAAATGCAATTAAATGCAGTTTGCATTCCGAAAACTATTCAGAACCTTGTCAGTGCACGATTTCCGCTACACCGATTTCACAGATGCACACATCAGAGCTAGGCTAACACAGTGTTGCCAACCTGGTGACTTTGGCATTATATTTAACAATTTTTCAGACCCCTCTAGTAATTCTATTCTTTAAAAAAGCGAGACTACCGACAAATCTAGAGAGTTTTTCTGGTGTTATTGGAGACTTTTGGAGACTGTCATGAAAGCATGTAACGTTTACTCCTCCCAATGAGCGGGTACTGATGTAGGTCTTTCCTCTGTCCAAAAGTTCTCACAAGAGGCTCAGTCCTCATGTAGCATCAGTCCTAGCTCCCAGCTGCAGTCAGATATATACATACATTTATATATATGATCTCTGTTGCGTTCACAGAATTACGATGCGTTTGATTTGACTCGAAGGTCAGAGCTGAGAATTAGCAGTCATCTTTAATGGGCGAAGTCGGAGCTAGTAAGTCTTCCCTGACTTTCCGAGTCAGATATCTGACTTCAAGGGGCGTTGTTGTTGTATTTCCAACAAGGAACTCTGAAAATACTAGTTCCTAGGACAAATCGAAGGCACTATTAGTCCACAGTTCTTCCAGATATGTTTTGGTGGTTGGCAAAACCAAATTGGTGCATAACTGCCACCAAGTGGCCTGAAGTGTGGACCAGAATGTTTCCAAGAGCTGTCAATACAATAGTTATTATAATACAATAGTTCCTCTGCTATATTTTCCAATCCCATGCGCCTCCCCTGTCATGTTGCCACGTCCCCCCAGTTTGAGAACCACTGGAGTAGGAGAAGTTCACCTCTGCTCCATGACCAAACTCAAAGCTACTGCTGGCTGATCCTACCCTGACTTAATGTCAGATATTAGTGTCTATTAATGAAAAGTGTGGATGAATACATTTAAAAAGTTAAAAGTACTGTAACATGGCAACCTTAACTTTGGGTCTGTTCAGTTTCTTTTTCTACCATTTTGAATTGAAATGCAATTAAATGTATTTTTCCAAACATTACCAGAGCCTGAGTTTACAATATTAATGTATGTGTTTATTATTTGATTCAGTCATCTACTAAAATCTATTTAGATAAAAAAAAGTTGCTTTTAAAGGCAATTACTGTTATGCGATTAATCAAGATTAATTCATTACAAAGTCTCTAATTAATTAGATTATTTTTTAATCAAGTACCACACCTAGTTAAAAGATTAAAAAACAAACAAGAAAAAAACAACAACCACACAAAAAAAACAGACAAACAAACAAACAAAAATAACCCTACATTTTCACCAGAGCCAGTTTTAAGATCTGGGTAGAAAACAGACTTCAAAATTCTCATCTATTTTTCTTGTGTTTTTGTCCTTAGGGTTTCTTGGGACAGAAGGAGGAGTTTCTGCTGTTTGCGTCTCTGTTTGAAGTCACTATGATTGATCCATCTGTAGGAACAAAACCACTAACCTTCGAACTTTCAATAGGTAAACATCAAATTACATGTTGTTGATTATAGAACCAGTCTGAGACTGATAGACTTGGCTAAATTTTTTTGTTCTTATTCATTTTTTCTTCTCTTTATGCTGCAGAGTGAACCAAAATGTATAAATCTGATAGTAAGACTAACCTTCTGCTGTTTTCAGAGATGAATAGGTTTCTGGCCATTTAGGTTTTATAGCATGTGAATTCAAACAATTTGATTGAAGAAATCAGTTCCAAACAGCTTGGACATGAGCATGTGATTTAAGTCACTCCTGATCTGGAGTATTTCGGCTCTCTGAGTTTCAGGTATCACATTTTATTACCAACATCAGACCCCAGAATCCCTTTGTCTTTTTTGTACCTGGTAGGGAATCATGGGAAGGCAGTTGGAATTGGGAAATCCAAGAAAAGTCAGAGCAGAGAGGAGCTGAGGAGGAGCAGGGAGGATCTGACTGAGGACACACAGACTCTGCTGGAGTCAGAGGATGAGTTGGACAGAGAAGAAATGCAGAATCCAGAAGCTGCAAATAGATCTCTGTCTGCTCCAATGAGACCTCAGCCCACCGAATATGAGAGGTAAATAGCCATTCATCAATCCATCATTTTGATACACCTTCCCAGTAGTAAAGAATTCAGGTTTCTGAATTAATTTTAGTCTGGCATGGGGCAAAAAATCTCAGTATAGGGACATTCAATATTACAAAGTAAGGGGCCTTCAGCAAAGGATGAGGACAGGTTATTGCCCAAACATTAAGTTGCATTAGAAAACCTGACGAGGAGGTATTATTAACAGTTTCCACAGTGACAGTGAAAAACCCTTGATTCTGGCCCAGAAGATAGAAAGGGCTGAACACTGATATCTTTTTGGATGGGCTAATGTCTGCATGATCACATATTGATGTTTCTTTGAATAAAACAATGAGCTCTAATTGCCTCTGATAAGTTGGCTAATGCCATGTACGGCAGCTCACTACTATTGGAGTGGGCAGCAGAAAAAATTTTGTTAAATGACAGAATGACAACAAGCTTGAAATGATATGCTGCAAACATCTCTTAGTAAAGGAAAAAATTGTTTCTTAGGCTGTTGTCAAATTTTTAAATCATGATTAAGTTAATTAAAATGAATTTTAAAGATAATTGATAATGTGTAAACATTTGGCCAATGGCTGTGCATCAAAGATATTTTCTGGAAAAATATTTCTATATTCCATAATATTCCTCCTTCAGCTTATCTGATGCTTTCCATGTGCAAAGGATTGAACTTCTATATTCCAGATAGTGATTCTTGGAGTATTATTTAATCTAATCTGTCCATCTGCTAAATAGTTTTTTTTTTTGTCATTTTATCTGATCTCAGGTCATACCAATGTCTTCAACTCCAGCCTCCCTCTGTGAAACTGAAACCTTGTCTGTTTCTCTGGAGTCAGTTTGAAGATCACAGTTTTCGTCTTTATCAGGCTAATTGGCTAAGCAAGATGGCTGATAGGCTGGTGAGAGTCAAGACATTTCTCTCTGCTTTCACAAATGGCCATGTAAATCAGACAATGCCTACAACATCCCCCGCATCTCTCTCCTCTTGCCTTTTAGGAGATTGGTCTTAATGAGGTAGAAATTTTATTGAGGAGGCCAAAAAGCAAAGTGAAGGAGCGTTTGATTGAAGTGCTGCTGGAGCTGGTGGCCTCCTGCAAGTCTGTATCCTTCTTCTAGAAATAAAATCTAAAACAATTCTATTTGATGTACTCTTATCATTGTCTGGCATTCTGACTGATTTTGCATCTTCCTGTCCATTGTCCTCTTTCTCTGCAGACAGTTCAGTGCTTTCTCAGAGAGGAGATCTCAGTTTCGCCCCAACAATCTGGACAAATGCAGGAAAGAGTTTATCAAGAAGAATTTGGTGAGTCTGTTCTCTTTGTCTTTTTCTCTCAGTTACCTGTTTCCTCTCTTTCTCTGCCTGACTGAATGTCTGTCGGTCTCCAGGTCCTGCTCGCCAGACAGGCAGTCAGAGCCAGGCGGAGGATCACCAGAAAGACGGCCAAACAGCGTTTGATTGAAAGCAGGAAACTGCTGAAGAAGCTCCACCTGCTGGCTGCAGAGGTCAGATGTCATATAGAGGGTTTAATCAGTGTAGGCCACAACAAGAAGCTGCATGTACAGTTTGACTGAGGTATGGCATCTTTTCTCTCACATCCACTTCTATCCAGCCCCAGAGTACCATTCCAGATGTTTTCCTCTGGTTGCTGAGCGGAAGCAAGCGACTGGCATACGTCAGGATTCCTGCACACTCCATCCTGTTCTCACTGGTGGAGGAGCAGAAGGGGCGGGATTGTGGCCGGATCACAACCCTTTATATGAAGGTTACCTTTTATCACTAGAAATTGTGTCTATAATTATGGACAATGCTTAAAGTTTAGGGGATAAGAGGCTGTTCCTGAATCTGTCACATACTCTAAATGTTTTGTCACTGACTGATATGATCGGGGGAAATTATTTCTTTTGTGCTTGTCTGTGTCTAGCAGGCACACTCTTGCAAGATCTGGCAACAGATTAGTAATTTATTCAATACTTTGAATACCCATTGTACATTTGACCTAGATACATGTGAATTTTGATTTACTCATTAACCCACTTACCTCTTCTAAGAAAATCATACAGCCACATCCACATTTACTGGCATTCACATAAACATTGTTAACAAAAGTGAAATTGTAGTAACTAAATCTACACAGTGGTGTAGACTTTGTCCACCGGTGCAGCTTGAAATAGATTATATTGTTAAAATTGAGGATATTTTATTTAACTCACGTCTGCTCACGAGAGCAAAAAGTTTTTTTTTAACAGAATAGATTTGGTTATCTGTAACATAAAAGAATGATTAGGAAATACCCAATTATGATAAATTCCTGAAGACGTCTTTCTAATTTTCTCCCCAAGGCAACTACTTTTGGTCTTTATCCTAAATGCTGATTGATGCTGAATGTTTAAAGTGATTGATAATTGCTGTTCTCTGAAATCCTTAGCAACTCTTACATTCTGACCTTAATCATCATATAAGCTCATTTCTTTCTGTTCATTCTGTTTTCCCTTATGTTATCGCAGTAATGTGCCTATCTGTCCTTCTAGTCACCAGGATGTTCAGCCAATGAGGTCTTTGCAAAGTTGGAGGTCTACCTGTGGCTGGGTCCTGTCAAGTACAGTAAGGAGGCCATTAACAGCCTGCCCGAGGAGTTTATTCCCAAATATGGGGAAGAAGAGGAGGAGGGGGAGAAAGTTCAGATGAGGTTAGATGAGAGGATGAAGATTCCTGTCAGTCTTTCCTGTGAGGGTGAGTCAGCTGGCCTATCTGAGGAAGTTCCTCGTGGATCTTTAGTCCGGTTAGGTGAAGGTAGACCTTTCTGTATCTCCGTGCAGACAGCAGGTACTTCCAGCTTCGATGTCACCTGTACCAGGGGCGTGGCCTAATGGCTGCGGATGACGATGGCCTATCAGATCCTTTTGCAAGGGTTGTCTTCTCTACACAGTGTCAGGTCACCAGGGTAAGCACAGCCATCCCACTGGTTTAATTGTTCACTTAAAACTTTAAAACATCAACTTCAGTTAATGCAAGATTTACATTATAATGTATCACATGTCCTCATTTTACTGTATTCTTTGAGTTTATTTTTAATACAACTTACTTACTCAAACCTAGATCAATAAACAGACCTGTATTTGTCTGTTTAGGTGTTGTCAGACACCCTTTCGCCCTCCTGGTGTGAGTGTTTGTTATTTGACAGAGTTCTGTTGGAAGGAACGAAAGAGCAGATCCAACAAGATCCGCCGCTCATCATCATCAACATCTACGATCATGACACCATGGTAACACTGACACTCTTCTTCTTCTTCCTGTTCATTTATCTCATAGAAAATGTTTTATTATTCAGTGTTAAAGCTCATCTATGGCCTGGATCAAGAAGAAACTCTTGATTCAACAATGAGTCCAAATAAACAACAATTTCACAACATACCATCTGGTTCTTGATTTTAAAAAAGTTGCAATTTGTGTGAAAAAAGAAGAGTGAATTCTTTCTACAGAGTTGCATTTTGATACATTTAGGTAAATAAATACAACTAATGAAGAACAAACTGAAAACATAATCTGCAGGTTCAATTAGTTTTCTTACACTGTTCCTGTGTGTGTGTGTGTGTCCAGGGCAGTCCGAAGCCTCTGGGTCGAGCTTTTGCTGAGCCAGAGTTCAAAACTGTGGAGCAATTCTACGAAAAGCCCCTTCTACGTTTCTATGACATCAGCAGAGGAAGGGCTCCTGCTGGCGAGCTGCTGGCTGCCTTTGAGCTCATTGAGCTCGACTACTCTGGATTTGGAGAGGTGACATGACATCTGTCAATCAATCACTGATAGGTTGATGCCCTTGTAGCAGTGTTTGTACTTTTGAATTAATTTATGGTAAATAAGTTGAGGTCATAACTGAAGCATTAGGGTTTGAGGGACCATTAAATGTTGCCAGTTTGATCTTTTCTACCATTTAGGGATGCTGCTGCCAGTCTGCACTGTTTCTGATCTGACTGGAGGTGAAATAAAATTAGATGGCTACATGTAGCACAAACAGAAAAAACTTGCATTGATTTATTTCTCCACACAGATTGTACTTAAACTAATTCGGATGCAAAATAGTGCCATTTAAGAAGCCAGTAATTGTTAGTTAGGATTTAATCAGTTGTTTAGCAGTTTAATAAACTTGCTGTTATATTTACAAGGAATGTGTAAATGTGGAAAGGGACAACAGAAGAGATAAAAATATTATTTCACTTCCTTCTATAGGTTTTTATGATATGCAGTTACCATTGTTGTGTAAACACCATTTTTGTAGGTCATTATTGGCATCTCAGGTTAAAGGGATACTGTGTAACTTTTGGCCACGAGGAGTAGCATGCTAAACCTGTAACTTCCCACAGGCCACAGGATACTGTCGCAAAATTAAACAGTCTCTCACTTTCTGGCCTCCTCCGACATTGTTTTCACCTTCTTACTTCATTCAGCCATGACAAACTTTTGATGGAAGAGGAGGAAGTAGCAGCACAAAGCAGAACCCTTTAAATTTATAGAGGGGGAGCCGTAAAGCAAAGCGCTCCAGGTCACATGATCACGAGAGACGGATCCACTCCTGCAAAGTTACAATGTCTGGTTTCTGAAGAGGGCAGCCCCCTCGGTGCGCTGATACGCATCAAGCACTATATATTGACCCCAGGAATCATCCATAATTACTCACATTAAGCTAATATTTGGGTCAAAAGCTACATGGTGTCCCTTTAAATCATTTATAGTTTAACCTCCAGTTAAAATGCTTTGAATAATCTAGATAAATTATTGGTTTGTGAATTATAAAGAAAGATAAAAACAATGAAACTAATGAGCAAAATCAGATCAAGGCTGCATTAAATGTGAAATATGCTTTAACCAAAATACTAAGACAGCATGCATGAATCAATCCAACATAAGTAACTAAAACAAAAATCTCCTCCCTGCAGCCATGTCTCCCCATCAGTGTGGACCCTCAGGAATTGACCTATGTAGATGAGCAGAGATGTTACATTATCCCAGAGGGAGTCCGACCTGTTCTAAAAACCTTCAGGATTGAAGTAACACTTACATTGACAGACACTGTTGTTGGCATGTTGCAGGTGTGTTTTGGGGGGGGGGTTTCCTGGCTCCTTATTGCTCGTGTTTTCAGGTACTATTCTGGGGTTTGCGAGACCTGAAGAGGGTGCAGCTGTTTGAAGTGGAGCGCCCCATGGTGAGGGTGGAGTGTGCAGGACGACAGCTGGAGTCAGAGGAGATCCAGAGCTACAAGACCAACCCAAACTTCAAAGAGGTTGTCCGCTACATTGATGTGGTCAGTTTCTGTCCATATAATCACTGAAATGTGGCTCAAATGCATTTGGAATAAAAACCTGTATCATTTACATACAGAACAGGGACAAAACTAACATCCTCTGAAATGTTCCTATTTTTTTCTATATGTGGTTCAATCAGGAGCTGCCAGAGCAGTCCTACCTCCATCCTCCTCTGACAGTGTTTGTAGTGGAGCATCGGGCATTCGGGCAGCTTGCTCTGGTCGGGTCCCATGTGGTCCAGAACCTCATGGACTATGATCTTGAAAGGGAAGCAGTGGAAGAAGAAGAGGAGCCAAAACCCAAAGGTAACAGCTTTAAAAGTTTGTAACAGGTAGTGTAAATTCTGTATGTCTTGAGAAAGTTTTATCAGAGATGTTTAACTTTATGAAGCCTTGATCCCCGATCAAACGTTTGCATGACAGTTTAAGTAATGCAAAAGTACCCGACTGCAGTGAGTTTGTCTGGAGCGGGGTGCCTCTCAAGTAATGATGACACATGATGATAATAATAATGATCTATTTTGCAAACTATAGTTGAATCAGAGTGTTCCTGATCGCTGCATACATGACCTCATCTTCAGTAGTTTGGTTTGATAATAAAGAAATACAGAAAATAAGGCTTTAGGAACATTTATTTTGTGTGGAAAAGTAGTATGCTAGGAGTTTGTTGACATTTTAATACATGTTGAAGTTTAAAGTGAAGCTGTTGTTTATTGTTCATGTCAGTTTCATAAACATTGTACAGCGAATACATTTAATTTTCATTGACATGGACAAAGGAAACAGGAAGAAGATGCAAGCTGTAATTACACAGTAATTATACTTAAAACATGTTTAAAATTTTGCTCAAAAGGTTTTTGGAAAGACAAACTGGTGAGTCAGCATGCTGGATTTATGATATTTAGCTTATTATGGTACAGATATGTATGATATTTAATGATGACTATTGGAGAAATCAAGGTTTTACCTAATGCACCTGGTTATTATGGCTAAGTTTAAGCACTTTGTATTGTCTTGTACATGAAATGTCTTATACAAATAAACTAAGTTGTGAGTCTCCTGTTGTTTGGAGAACAGTCAAAGTTACTATTCAGTTTTGTTATCATTATTTCCCTATCTAAGAAACTTCATAACTTTTAATGTTTATTGCAGCTTCAATGCATCAGAGCTGCTCAGAGGGGACAGAAGGTCCACTGTCAGATATCTGGGATTTTCAACTAAGCAGCTGTTTCGTTTGTGAAAAAAGTATCAGATGTATATAAAAGAAACAGGACATTCAGAAAGGGGTTGAGTTAGAGGTTAATCTATGGTTGGATGGTTAGTTTGATTTATTTTCAAGTTTTGTTGTATGAGGTGCATATCCGTTGCCAGTGTATTGTCTACAGCAGATGCGGTTTGGAAAAGAAAACAGTAGCAGAAACACATGAACAACAGCTATGTGTATTTTATCTAACAAATATATAATCAATTCAAAATCCAACCTTGAGTTGATTATAAATTCACCAATTCATCCATTGAGTTATTTAAAGGTCTATCTCTACATCACTTCACCATCAGTCAAACAGCTGAGTCTGAATTGGCTCTGGTTTCTAATGGCCCATTTCTCTGGGATTCACAGCTGTTTCCTCTCCTAAAGCTTTTTATGTGTCTCTCCAGTGAAGAAGTCAATGAAGGTTAACCCTCTGATGTCAGTGAAGAACATGGGACTCAGTGGCCTGACAGTCACACAGTCAAAGATTCCCATCAACCCCATGAGGATGGTTAATGTGAGCGTCTTAATGTCAGTTAATCTTCTCTGTTAGAAACACAATGAATTGGCGTCAACAGCGTCCGACTGAATCATGAACTGATGTAGACACTTTCTAACTGATATGATTAAATGCATTTAGGTGCCCCTGAAGAAGCTGACAAAGAAAGGGGAGGAGCTGGAGGAGGAAGCACCTGAGAAGGAGGAGTTGGACTGGTGGTCTAAGTACTATGCCTCACTGGAGGAGCTGGAGAAGCAGGTGATATGTAGATTTAACTGTGATTCTTGGTTTGCAAGTTTCAAGTTTTGCCCTTTTGTGCATTAATTATGAAAAAAAACTGCATTTATTCACATACCATATTTAACGTACAGTACCAGTCAAAAGTTTTGACACACTTTCCTATTGAATCTGATGGGAAAATATAACCAAACTTTTGACTGGCAGTCTATATGACATGCTAAGATATATTACTTTTGTTTATTATTTGTCAGTGGGTGTCAGTGTATGGGATGACTCATTAATATGCCAGTGAGTCTAATGTGCAAATACACCATCTTCACCCATATATATACTAGAAAACAATTTTTGAAGAAGAAAACATGTAATAAACATTAAAGCAGATATATGGAAAATTATGATTGATTGCATGGAATTGAGAAAATTGTGATTTAAATGGTAATTTCTGTTAGATCTTTGACAAATCTGTGAACTAAATAAAGAAATGATACTTTATTGTTTAGGTAAGAATGAGCCAGTGTGTTGAAGACAGCTTAATGCCGGATCAGTTTTGTACTGTGTAGTTTGTTGGTAGGATAAGGTAATTGAAGGTATTTTCATTTAGATTTTAGATTATAGTATTTCAGCAAATCAATGAGTTATAATTATCAGTCAATATTTTCTTCAGTCAATGCAACATATCACTCTATTACGCGAAGAGAAAATGATATGACATGTAAAATCAAAGTTGAAAATGTCACCGAGGCTGCTCTGATTTTATCCAAAAGGAAAAGGATAAGTAAAATGACTGCTGAATTGAATTATGTGTTTCTGTGTGCAGGAGGAGGAGGAGATGGAAGAGCATGCAGAGACAGGTACAGTACGGTTCCTGTCAAGGCCGTAGCTACCATTGAGGACACCGAGGTCTGGACCTCGGTATTTTTATGCTAAATGCTTGAGCTACGTGGTTATCTGAGAAGACTAATTAGCAGTGATGTGCGGATTGATACTGAAACATGAAATCCTCCCCATACCGACTATTATTCTACAATGGATTCTAAAACCAAATCTCCTTCCCATATAATAATTATCATTAACATGAACACAGTGGAAAGTAACTAAACAGTCAGGAAAGGAAGGAACTACTTCTTCTTCCGCCTGCCGTTGTCATGCGAAATAAGGCACAGCGTAGCGCGCTGCTGCAGCTCGCCGTTCACTCACTATTCAGTGAAATTGTGTCATATGTGGAGACATTTCAGCTCCACAAACAGCAATGTCGCGCAATTTGATGTTGGACGACCACAAACATCCTTAAACATCCGAGAAACAATCAGAATAGCCTACAGAATGATGCGGTGATCTGAGGAGGGGAAGGTCAGGTGCTGCTGAGGGCGAGACAAATGTCACCCCAAAGTCCTTTGGTGCTGCAGGCAGATATTATCAGGTACTATCCAGATACTACCCAGGTACTACCAGGTACAGAAAGAAACATGTGGAGGCGCGTAACACTGTTGCTGAATTTGAGGAAAGTATTTTCTATCTGTCGGCCAGGTTTAAGTTTTTGTGCTGCTAATCAAACACGTGTTCCCTGCAATCTGGAAACTAAAGCTTACCATTTGGTTCAAATGTGCAGTAATAAATATGATTATGGCATAAGTAGCCTACTGAAATAAGTAAATGCTACAATAAAAAGCTGCGTGTGTTCAGTTTGAAGAGAAAAGTTTCTATAAACATATATGTCCCTGAGATCAGCTCACATCATTTCTACAGGCCTAGATGAGCTTGTCTGGAGAGTAAATGTTTACATAGACCAGTTAACTGATGTTTAACTGAAGATTTTAAAAGCATAGATAGATAGATAGATAGATAGATAGATAGATAGATAGATAGATAGATAGATAGATAGATAGATAGATAGA
>JBBBVU010000003.1:12589777-12608799 GCA_037177055.1 Atherinosoma microstoma
TAGATAGATAGATAGATAGATAGATAGATGAGGTGTTTGTCACTGTGTTGTTCAAAACATATAAAATATGATGGCCTTAGGTGTTTTATTATTCCAGATAAAAGGCAAACTAAGGAAGGTGTAGATAACTTTACTTTGAATGTTATTGATACACTTTGGCAGAAGAGATGTGGGCAGAGAGGAGATCAAGGAAGACAACAGAATAGATGGAGAAAAGAGACTGGACATGAAAGAGAGGGAGTGGTCTGTGTGAAACATAAGTTACTTCCATTTTAAATTTTGGTCGTCATTTTGATCTCTTGAGATGAATGGGCCACAATGGTTGGTGGACCTCGGTATTTCTAAAACCCTGGCTACGGCCCTGGTTCCTGGTATGATTTTCTATATTGTGATAGAGCTTCAGTTGGTCTCAACAACAGTTAGTTGAATGAAAAATCTTCTGTCTGAACTCATGGCTCAGATATGTGTCAATACAGACACAACTGAGGGAGGACATGTAAACATTTAATTGTTTTTCTAAGGAAATGCACCACTTCCCCAAAGTATTTGGTATTGGATGGAGTGAAAATAAGGTTCTTACTCTCCAGAGTGAAAGATCACATTTTATAAGCATTGGTTTATGCAAATGGGGAAGATAGATGATTACAGCTGGACATAGAATATCCTATAAATTATTCTGAAGTATTATTTGACTCAGATCTGAAAAAAAAAAACACCCAAACTTTGGATGTGGACACATCATCATAAAGTGATGGGAGAAACTAGAATGTTGAATCAAATCATGTGTATGTTTAAGTGGTTTTCATGATGTTGGTGGGAGCTTTTTCAGGATAAAGGCAGACTTTTAATGGACTAATAGTCCTTTATAGTAATGAGGCAAAACATGATTTCTGTGGTGTTAGTTATGGTTTCACTGTCCACAGGCGATAGAGGTCACTGTCAACAAATCTTCATTGCAAGACTTGTGCAAACAATAATATCAAGATGTACAACAAACAACAAATAGAACATATCTCAGCTGGGTTGTGTTTGTCAGTGTTAATAAAGTTTTCTACTTTATACAGATGCGACAAATCTGACCATGGCGAACATCGAGGAGGAGGAAGAGGAGGAAGTTGTGGCAGTTGAGGTTGAGCCTCCCAAACGCAAGAAGATCGCTACACTGAAGGTATAAAGGGGTATCAGCTTAACCCCTGAGCTGAATAAGGCTTGTATGGAGTGAAATTAGACTCACAATAGTTACAGATGTGTATTACTTGATTTACAAATATGTAATAAACATTTGTTAGTAACTTTTGTGTGCACTAGCAAATATGTGTTTAAATCCACACACAGATATAAAGTAACCTGAAATGTAAAACAACATCACTAAAATAATGTTACATGTACCAACATTACAAACTAAAATTTAAGCCATAACATCAACATGCCCTGCCGTCGTGTTCTATGCTAAAGGGTGATGCTGCCACTTTCAGTTTTGACCAGTCCACTACCTCGCAGCAGATCACCTAAAGCATTTATTTTACTTGTATGGCTCACAAAGGCATGTTGTCACAAATGCAACATTTCTACAATCTAGAAAAGCAAATGTAGATGTAAGTGTTGATGAATTATTTTGTCAAAGCAAGCATTCTTCCTTCTTCAAAATAACTATAGAGAGAAATACCACTTGAATCCAATTAAAGTCCAGATGACCCAGCTTTCCACCAGCACTTAAACACAGCATTGTATTTGTGGCATATGAAGAGCTGCGATGGCATGAAATAAGTCTCAAAACTCCACATGCATATGCAGGCTGATCTGTGCCCAAATGAAATCTGATCTGGAAGCCTTTTAAACACCCCAAAACAACTGCATCTGAGGTTGAAGGTAAAAATAATTGAAATGTAAAATATAGATGTTTGTGCAGTTTGTAATGTGTGCATGTGAGAAGCTATTTTACATGTATTCAAATAACTTGGTATTTGTGGGTGGATAAATAATCAAGAACCAAGGTTGTAGTGAGCTGCATCATGTGTAATTTTGGAAAGTCTTAAGGTTTATCTCAGACTTAACTTTGCTGAACCAATTTTTTACACTGAACAAAAACAAAATTCAAAGAAATCTTAGATTCAATAATGCATCACAATTCCCTGAGTGTCATAGAAAAGAAACATGAGCAGCAGCTTTATCTTACTAACTTGTGTTTTTGTTTAGATATATAACGGTGATCTGGAATCAGAGTTCAGTCAGTTTCAGGACTGGCTGCAGATCTTTCCTCTTTATAAAGGCAGAGCAAGCACTGAGGAAGATGAGGAGAATGACGAAGAGAGGCTGATGGGAAAATACAAGGTAATGCTGAGAGAGCTTTCAGTGTCAGTTTGTTTGTCTGTCTGGGATTCTGTGTTCATTGTTTCTTACTCTCCATCCTCAGGGCTCTTTCCTGGTTTATCCAATCGATCCAGAAGACCAAGAAGACACCCAGTGTCAGATCACTAATGGAATCCCCAAAAACTCGCCAATCACAGTCTTAATTCGAGTCTACATCATCAAGGTACTTGTCTGTTTCTGGTTTCCTTCACGTGTAGATTTAAAACAATTGGCACTTGAAACAAACGTTCATATTATTGGCTTTGGCTTCATTGTGTCAGATTTAGTTTGGTTTACCTGGTAAAGTGTTTGTGTTCTGCAGTTAGTGCCCTGAAGTTTATTACTGGTGAACCTAATAGTGCATGTGATTGTATTTTAAACAGTATTTTGGAGTCATATTTCCATGAGACATGTGATACTGACTAGCACCTATATATCTGTAAAGCCATCCACCCATCCATCCATTATCTGTACCTGCTTATTCAAATGCAGGGTCATGGGTATCTTTAAACCCATTAATGGTAATTTGACGTCATCTTTCAGAGTTACTTTTATACATGAATTTTATCCGGGTGGATAATCTTTTGAATTTTTTTTATATGAATTTTAAAAGATTTGATCCTCTGACTAGCTTTTAAATCTAATATGAATTTGATAACTTGGTTTGATTTCAGAGCATCTGAATCTCAGAGAACTCTGCTTGTAATTGTTTTATATAGTTGCATTTTATCACACATTTAATCTTTTCTTATTTATTTATTTATTTATTGAAAATCTGCTTTGTTAGTATTTTATGTTATTTGTTGAATTACTGTATTTTTCTTTAAATTTTGATTACTTTATTACAGAAATCATCCTACCCAATATTTAAAAAATGTTGATTTAACTAATTGTGTTAATGTCTTTGTTTATTGTTTGCTTGATTTTTCATTTTGACTTTGATGCCATTGCATAAGAAAGTTGTCTTTGATTCAGCTCTTGAACATAAATCTTGTCCATATGTGTCCTGCAGGCCATTAACTTGGCTCCCACAGACCCCAATGGTAAGGCCGACCCATACATCGTGGTCAAGGTGGGAGACCAAAGTTTGGACACCAAAGATCGCTACATCCCCAAACAACTTAACCCAACATTTGGAGAGTCAGTACAAGACCCACAAGTCAGTCCAGCTGTCTCTGTCTCCCTCTGTCTGTCTGACTGATTCTGTCTTTCAGGGTGTTTGAACTCAGAGTGTCTTTCCCACTGGAGACAGAGTTGGTCATCATGGTCCTGGACCACGATCTTGTGGGATCTGATGACGTTATTGGCGAGACTCGGATTGACTTGGAGAACCGGTTCTACAGCCGCCACCGGGCCTCCTGCGGCTTGTCTCTTTACTACGACATGTTAGTACTTCTACTCATGCTAGTATCAGCACTATGACTCTATAAAAAATTTATCTTATGTTGGGAAAAAAAAAAGAAGCAAGTAACAGATCTAAAACTAGAACAAGAGCATGTTAGTGTCAAAACTAATTATCAGAACCAAAACAACTGTGACACATTAGATTTATAACACATTAGTTCCAGTGCTTTTAGTACCAATACTGTATAATACTCTAATACAAAATCTTTAACACATCAGAACTACCACTGGATCACTGGAAAGTATTTGCACCATTGCTATGATGGAGAACTGTCACGTTTGTTTGATTATTTATTTATTAAAGTTTTTTTTTTCAGCAACACACCAGCGATACTAGACGTATTTACCAGACGTATGTATCTCTGTGCACCTTTAAAAGTGTACCTGACTGTGTGTCTCTATTTGAAGTGATGGTTACAATAAGTGGCGTGATGCAAAGAAGCCATCAACGATTTTGGCTGAGCTCTGCAGGAAGAATGGCATCCCTTCTCCAGAGTACAGAACTTCTGAAGTCAAAGTACTCAACAAGATCTTCAAAATACCACCAGACGCAGTACCTGAAGGTAGGATAGACAAAGCACACAGAAATGAAGGTAGAGAGACGGGTAGATGTACAAAGTAGAAGTGAACCGTCCTTAATCTTCCTTTTGTGATTTATAAAAGCAATGCCACGTACTACAACTAGTGTTGAGTGTAATACTCCCCTCATACTGTGGCAACCTCTTAAAAGCTAAAGGCTTGCAGCTCCAATAGAAGTGTTGTTAACAGGTCTGCTGAAGAAGAACCAGCTTTCTCCAGAGGAGGAGGCAGAGATGGAGGAGCATGCAGCCTTGAATGTGCTGCATCGGTGGGATGATATGAGCGAGTTCCTCCCAGGAGCTGTTCCTCTGGTGCCAGAACACGTGGAGATGCGGTCTCTGCTGAACCAAGACAATCTTGGACTTCCACAGGTAACTGCAATACAAGCATTGAGGACAGCTGTTGCTGAGAAACTGTTGATGAACAGTGTGTGTTTCTGCATATTGCAGGGTCATCTTCACATGTGGATCGACATGTTTCCCACTGATGTCCCAGCCCCGCCCCCTGTTGACATAAAGCCCCGCCTACC
This sequence comes from Atherinosoma microstoma, assembly GCA_037177055.1. Classification (NCBI taxonomy): domain Eukaryota; kingdom Metazoa; phylum Chordata; class Actinopteri; order Atheriniformes; family Atherinidae; genus Atherinosoma; species Atherinosoma microstoma. Next base: position 12,594,639 of record JBBBVU010000003.1, read on the forward strand.
AGAACAGTATGTCAACACAGTCAAATGTAGAATAACAGAAGAGAAAAGGAGTTTTTTTGTTAAAAAAATCAAGTTATCTCTGTTTAAGTAAGTAATAAGATAAGTAAATCTGTTTTCATTGTAACAGGTATGAGCTGCGTGTTATCGTCTGGAACGCTGATGACGTGTTTCTGGACGATGTCAACCCGTTCACTGGCATTCCTTCTTCTGACATCTATGTTAAAGGGTTAGATTTATTCAAACTAGGCTTTACATTTCTATTTATAAGACTTAAACAGACTCAGTCCACCTGGGTCCGATCAGTCATTTTCTGGGCTTAATCCAAATCATAACCATGATCTAGTTCAGTGGTCATTACCTGAGTCCTCTCCCAGTTGTGAAGCCTTAGTGATGTGTTGTACTCTCTGTGCAGCTGGATTAAAGGATTGGATGGAGACAAGCAGGAGACTGATGTCCACTTTAACTCTCTAACAGGAGAGGGAAATTTCAACTGGAGATTTGTCTTTCGCTTCGACTATCTTCCTACCGAGGTACACACATTGTGTTGATGCCTGGACTTGCTGAGGTCCACAGTGGCACTCTCATTTCCTGCATTTTTTCAAGGTCTGTGATTATTTTCCGACTTTCCTTTCATTCTGATGAAAGGATTAAAGGTTTAATCCCCTAAATAAACAAAAACATGACAATGTCCATTGCCCTATCCCAGAATCTGAGGCAATGTATATTTCGGCTAACAGAAAACCAGGAAGATTAGGTTGTTGCAGTACGCAACGAATAACAGTTAATCAAAATATACTTTAAATCTGCTTTTCTTCACAGCGTTAATCATCAAATCTTTTAAAAATCTGTCGTCTAGTGCAGGGATATCCAAAGTCATGCAAGTTTTAGATGTTTCCCTACTCCAACACACCTGATTCAAGTTAATGGGTCAGCAACAGACTTGTGCAGAACTTGACAACAAGCATTTCATTTGAATCAGGTATGTTGCAGCAGGGAAAAACATCTAAAGTCTGGCACTGGCATGACTCTGATTAATACAATAAATTTGGAGCATGCCAGTAGCAGCAGTAGAGATCCCAGGATGAAATGGCAGAAATTATGATTGAAAAATAAAATTATTTAGTGTGACTATGCCACAGTAATGCCTGTTTATGTTCCAGCACAAAAGCAGATTGTTTAGGGGAAGATAATTGTTTCTGCAAAAAGCACCTTGGTTATGATCTTAGCGCAATGGTTATAATCATAAACATACAGGCAATTTTATGGAACGGAAAAAGAAAAATATAATGCTGATGGTTTAAAAACAAATAGCAAAGTTAGTAAATGTTTATTTATGTAGAACCTTTCGAGATAAAAGTCACAAAGTGCTTCACAATGCAACACAAAACAATACAAAGAACATAAAAACAAATAAAACTAAGCAAAAGCCAGTTTAGAAAAATGCATTTTTAGCTGCTTCTTAAAAGAGATCTCTGGCTGAAAGGAAGAAAACATGAAGAAAAAACTCCACTATCCATGCTGATCTCCTCCGTTTGTCTCATTACCATGTGAATGTGTATTCACGTGAGTCAACCAGAGGTCCATTACTTTTTTAAAAGTAACAGCCCCCACCCCTTTATGTGCATATTTCATAAAGCTGGATGCAAAAGAAGTTGCTAAAATCAGCCTCTCTCACGTTGGTGCAGTGAAGTTTCCATCCATCTGAAAATGAACTTATTTCCTTCCATTGAACACAGTGCTTACATCATACAGAATTATGGACCAAACACACATGTATTGTATGTGGAGATGAGGTATTATACTGATCTTGTGACAGGATAACCAACAATTCAGACCTAAGTGGCTCAAATCAGTTTGCAAATATCAGACGGTATTGACTGTGAATAGGTTTAAATAATAAATATCTCCCTTTCTTGTAGAAAGAAGTGGTGTATAAAAAGAAAGAGTCCATCTTCTCTCTGGAGGAGTCTGAGTTTCGTCAGCCGGCTGTTCTGATGCTGCAGGTCTGGGACTACGACCGCATTGCAGCTAACGACTTTCTGGGTGAGACACACACAGCCAGTACTGGACTACAGATGCTGTAAATTTACTAAAACGTTTGAACATGTGGCCAATTTTCTTACTTGAAAGCAGCTGAAAGAGTTAAACATGTTTTCATTGATGTGAAAACATGCCAAAAAGAATAGGTTGCTGGCTTCGATCTGGTCTGTAGGTTACCTAAAAAACATTTAAGAATTTAGATGACAATGCCAAACATCACCATCGGTTTAAGTTTCCACTTTATGAGTTACTTATTCATACAACATTCAGCATTTTGTGAGTTAAAACAGTCTCTCAGCTATACAAACATTTGTGCGAAAATCATCATCATCCTGTTTTTTAGGCTCCATAGAGCTACATCTCGGCAACATGGTGCGTCCGGCAAAGTCATCCAGTAAATGTAAGATTGAGATGGCGAAGGAGCGGGCCAGCCCCCGGGTCTCCATCTTTCGTGCCAAGAAGATGAAGGGCTGGTGGCCGCTGATCCGCATGAAGACGGCAGAGGACTTTGAGAGGGAGGAGAAGGAGAAGGAAGAAGCCAAGAAGAAGGGAGGCAAGAATAAAAAGAAAAGCAAGGACAAGAGGAGCAAACTGAGACAGGAGGACATCCAGTACACCGACAGCTCAGGCAACACATTTCTGTTAATGGTAAATAGATAGTAAATAAATATAAATTCAGGAACTACATATTTGACTGATAGTTTGATTCTAATCAAAAATAGGTTTAATTTTGGCAGAAACTACAAAGGAAACCTAAAAGCCAAACTACTTCATTAACTATTCAATAATAAATTCATGTTTTATGTTGCACATATTATTGATATCAGTGACACCCCAAAAAATGACTTATAACGTACATCTCATTAATATTCCCCCATGGAATTAGAAAATATCAAAGAAACAATCCTCCTTTACTTTCTTTTAATTAAAGGGTTAATATTTTGTATATGATTAAAAACAACAGGTAAACAACAGTGTTCCCTCCTCTCAATAATTTCTTTGTACCAGCCTAAGAGACTGGCCTTTATTTGCTATTTGTAAGTGGACTTAAAGAAATGATTTGAGACGCAGACATAGATAACTGCATGTGTACAGTTGTGACACTGAAACTCTTTATATGAAGGGAAAAGTGGAAGCGGAGCTTCAGCTGGTGGCCTTGGAGCAGGCGGAGGCCAACCCTGTGGGACGGGGACGCAAAGAGCCAGAGCCTCTGGACAAACCAAAGTAACACACACATGCACACACACTTACAAACACACCACACACATATGACTCATTCTATTAAAGCTGTCTTATATGAAGCTTGGAAGTGTGCTGTAAGAATTCAAAATCATGCTACTTTGGACATTTGTGGCAGTGAGACACGTCTGCCTCCAGGTACTGGTCACACAGGAAAGTGAAAAGATTACAAAACATCTCATTCTTGGTGGCATACCTGCAGAGCTTGTGCCATTCTTTATTAGCTACCTACATGTTTTGTAGGTAGCTAATGGTACACTAGGTTTACGTATCTATATGTTGGTCTCCTGACTCATAGCTGCTCTAAACCTTCTCTTTTATGTGAGGTAGGCTGTATATGGATAATAAGCTATAATAACGTTTTTTTTTTGTTTATTTTTTTTAAGTCACTACTATTAAAATAGTTTTTAGGATAGATTTTGGTGTCACGTGAAAAAAGTTGAACTCAACCTAAAACAGATTTTTTCACATGCCAACTGTGTCTTTTTGTCTCTCCAGTCGTCCCACCACCAGCTTCAACTGGTTTGTCAATCCATTAAAGACCTTTATCTTCCTCATTTGGAAGAACTACAAGAAGTATATCATAGCTCTGGTGATCCTGGCCATCCTCACGCTCTTCCTTGTCCTCATCATTTACACGTTGCCAGAACAAATCAGCTCCCTGATTGTCAACGGATGAAGAAACCAGCGAGGAAGCTCTCTGAATGTTACCGACTTTTTCAGGTTTCTGCTTCTTAAATGGTCCACTTTCATATGTACTATTCAGCCTGATTTATATGAAGGTAAATCTGTAAAACTTGTAGTATACTCAGCCTGACTGGACCACATTCCTCAGCATCCCCATCATTATCAATACAGGGGTGGGATAAACAATGATGTACTTTTCTATTTACCTCAGATTTAAGACATATCTTGATTATCATATAATTTTTACACTGTTTGACTGTAATGCCTTCAGCACTACGCAAATTAGATAAATCTTAATCCTTTTTCTACTGAAATATAATTATTAATAAGTCTGTTTATTGATTAAACTTGTGATTTTTTTTCTTTTGCTTTAAATAAATGAAATTTACATTTTATAATTTAGTTCAAAGCACTGACTCAGAACAAGTTCTTATTGTTATCTCTACAAGTTTTGAAACAACCCATCTGATTCTGCTTTTTATGAGTTAAGAAACAATCTTTGATAACTGAAACATCCAATAATTTTGTCAACTGCAAGGAATAAAATAACAGTTCATCAGTTGTTTGGGAACTTGCCTCATCAAACCACACCTGGAGAGTCCTCATGAAACATACCATAGACATTTGAAACCAGACATAAGAAGCTTTCGAAAATTGCCAAAGTTAGAAAAAAATTCATTTATGCATCATGCATGACTTTTTTTTTCTTTTCCTATGACTTCAATCCAAAACCTCAATAAATGCTAATTGACAGTTGGAGGTGTTACAAACCCCCGGCTTGCTAGGAGAAATTCAAAGATGATTTGTGCCATAAAACACATTATTCAACTTCACATTCTTTTGATAGTGTTTATGTGACTGTGATCTTTGCTATCTCCTAATAAATAAATAAATATTTAAAACAGACCAAGTTTCAATACTTTGTTTTAACATAAGTAAGAGTTATGCGAAAGCTTATCCTGGGGGTGGAAACAAAAAGTAATTTTAAAATCTGAAGAAAATCTGGTCAAACTGAAGCAGAAAATATAAACAAACACAGGAAGTGAGTGAGTAATGTCATTGGCAACAAGTTTGGTTGGTTTTCTTTGTTACCACAATGAGAAGACCACCCTAATGAAATAAAGTCAACTACGTAAACTGGAGAATGTCAGTGGGGGACCCCAACACAAGCTCACAGGCATGATGCAAAATGGATGCTTAATGAATTACTTTGTTTTCTAAACCAAAATGAAGAAAATAAAAAAGTGGTATTAAAGCAGGTAAAATCCAAAGACAGACTAAAATTGGACTAATAAGAAGACAATAAAGATCTGGCCCAGAACAAACTAAACCAGGGAAGTATACACGATGAGAGAAATCATGCAGATGGTTGAACAGTTAAAGGTGTTGTGCAAATCAAGAACGAAAAACAAACTCAACAGAATAAACAAGGAAGTAACATTACAAGTTGAAACCTGAAGTAAAGCTAAAACAGAATCATGGAGACACAAAGAAGAAGATCAAACTAAAACACAAAAACAGGAACACAACAAAATCCAGACCATGAAACAAGGAACAAAAACCCTAAACCACTGCGGTGACTCACCCTCCTGACAATCAGCCAACATTTACCATAAATTCATTTCTACATTGATGACCATCATTCAGTGTGTGTTTATAAGTCATCACATCCCATGCACTTCACTAAGAGGGCACTTCATTATGTGTTGTGGTCATTAAAAGGACTTGAGAAATGTATTTTTTGTATTCTTTCTCCTTTTCAGTATGTAAACTTTGGGGAAACATGAATGAAATTAACCTTTTTTTTCTTTTTAGTAGAAAGACACCCACTCTTAATCATCATCTTACTCCATTACAAAGACAACCAATAGTTCACTGTATTGCATTTATTTGTACTTAATCATCTTTTCTAGATCTTTTTAGCGATTTTTACAGATACTACCTTACAATTTTGTTCCATAAGGCACTCCATTCATTCACTAATGCTGACGCTAGTGACTTGGTATATGTTTATACCTCAGTGGGGAGCTTTTTATAACCTTTTGGGGGAGTCCAATGTGTTTGACAAAAAAACATTAGAAGAGTTAAATTAAAAGAGACTCTGCAGTCAGTGTTTATCCTAATCTTCTGTCTTTGCACCAGGAAGTTACAAATGGTTTGTTTACTGTACAGACGTTTCTCTGATTATTTCCTCTGAGACTGGTAATGTTGAGTTATTCAGAGGCAAATTTGGGCTCTATGTCTCAGATACAAGAAGGAAAATGATGTCAGAGGATGAGTATGAGGCTTACTACAGAGGTCTATAATGAAATATCTGAATTTCTTTTTTAGTGATGACCAAGACATTCTCATATGTTCTCTGGAAGGTAAAATCTACGTAGTTAAGTGAACCTCAGATTTCTTTCCTCTAGCACTGCTGAAAGGTTCACATTTATTGTTTTGAGTGAAATATGTCAAACTGTAGAATGGTGTTGTTTCTGCGCTGTGACGTCTCTAAATCCTGACTGATCATTTTATCAGCTTTTTCTAATGAGAATACCTTTAATCATGTCAGGACAGGAGCAAGCCTTCAGCACCATAGAGGCCCAGATCTAAGAGAAATTGGGAACAAACAAAAAAAAGGGAACACGAACAAGGGAACATTGGAAAATCGGAGAAATACCAGGGACTCAAGGAGCTGGAGAGAGCCTGGAAGGTGAAGGTAATAGTATTGCCCGTGGTCAGCGGAGCACTGGGGGCAGTGTCCCCCACACTGGAGAAGTGGCTCCAATAGATACCTGGAGAAACATCAGACAGCTCAGTCCAGAGGAGCGCAGTCCTAGAACCAGCTAAGATGCTGCGCAGGCAAGCTCCAGGCCTCCGGTAGAGAACTCAAGCTTCAGATGAACAGCCACTCACCCTACCGTGAAATGGGGGTCGGTGAGGGGAGAGTTTCTTTTTAAAATAGCTATATCTAAAATGATTAAAGCCAAAAGAGAAAGCACTGAGACTCAAAATTCAGAACTGAGACTTGGAGTTGTTGAGTAATCCTGACTTTATTTCAAATCTCTTTAAACCTATTATAAGAAGCTTTTTCAGTGATAAAAACTAAAGCTGGTGTGATGGTGCGGGTTCCAGTCTACCCAGTGTACCTCTGGGCTCGGTCAGCAGTGCGCGCCACCGCAGTAGAGGGCTCCACCGCTGCTCACCGTGAACGCGCCTCTCCATGCGGTTCAATAAAGAATCAAAAGCAGCAAAAAGAAAATGAGGCGCTGGTGAAAAGACATGCCGCTGTGGCTTTACAGGAAAGCAGAGACCGTTACTATCCTTTTATCTGAACCCTGTCCCGGTGGGTTTCGGTTCTCCAAGCAGCACCTCCGCTCTTTGTCAGCCGGCTCACGCGCTGAGACCCCGGCGCGTTTGTGGATTCTTTTTTTTTTTTTTTTTTTCTGAATGAAGACGCTCACCCAACGAAGGCTCGTTAGTTTTAGTTTTAATTAATTAGTAAAAAGCAGCTTTTCAATTGGAGGGTTTTTGTAAAGTTTTCTTTTCTCTGCTGGGGTTTAATATCCTGCTGGATTGAATCACCTTTTGTTCGGAGAAAAGAGGCGTTTAGATGCTGCAGTTCAGTCACACTGACGGAAGATTGACTGAGGAGCTCTTAAATTATAGTAGCCTACATCTGTTTTCTCACTCATTTTTCTTTATGTTGATGTGGAAGAATGGACACAACGCTGAAGGGATTATTTAACCTTTTCAAGGGGGATATTTAAATTATTATTAATAATTTTTTGTTAATGAATAATATAAACCGGTGATTCTGGTGTCCTCAGTCTTTTGTGTGGAGCTGAACTGTTTGTCCCAGACTGCATTTGACTGTCCCGGATCCGTCCCCCGGTCCTGTCCGCTGTGTACCGGGGTTGAGAGGAGCACTATGCCGGAGTGCGTTTCAGTTTCGGAGTTCGTGCAGGAGGTTCAGGAGGACTGGAGCTCCCCCACCACCTCCTCCTTCATCTCCAAGATGACCAGCTGCAGGAACACCGTCTACCTGCTGGAGGAGGTCAGTCCTTACAGAGGGAGGTGAGAGGGTGGGGGCAGTCCTATGGTGGCATTTATAGGACAGATGTTAAAGTCGCTTAGGAAGGCTGTACACGGTTCTTGTATCTGATGAATGAGATGAATCTACATCTCGTTGTCATGCCTGTATCCAGTAGTCATTGTGGTCTTGCTGTCCGGACCTGAAATGAACTGCTGTGCACCCTGTTCAGCCCTCATATTGCACCTGTTCCCCTGTTTCTTTGTGTACAGTTAGACTATGTTGGGTTTGATATCAGCTTTTTTTTACCCTTTCTCCAACAAACTATATCAATGTCATTCTGGTATGAAACACCAAAGCCTGACACACCTACAACATATGGGTGAAATATAATTCCATTTCTCTTCACCTGTCAGAGTGGGAAAAACTGCAGTTGTATCATTCATCTTGGTGCATGGAGTATGGTGACATCATGCAACAGCTTAGCACAGCTCTGCCCACTGTGAACATGTGCTGAGACATATTCAGCTAGGATCAGTGTCTGCATCTGTGTGGATGTGCAGGATCATTGATGAACATGTACAAGCTAAAAATGTTAAAAGCGAACATATCTGCAAAATGCTCTCTGAACGAGGTGTACACATCTTTAAATTTGATTTGCAGTCAGTTTATAAATGCAGGTTGACAGTTGTATGGAACAGACATCGCTTTTCAGACAGAAATTATTCTTTATTTCTCGATTTATGCAATGTGCTTCCCATATTTTTCAGCAGGTATAATCATAGAAAAAGATGAGGTGTACTTATCCCCCTCCTTGTTTTAGGTTTGCTGTGAATTGTGAAAAGTTTTATTTGTTTGTTAGATATGTCATCCACTAAATAAGACATTTAGTAAATATCTGGACCATTGTTTTACAATGGATATATCCAAATGAATTGTTTTTTGACATATGTGGCATTTTAGAATCAGCCATTTACCAGAAACAAACATCGATGACTCATCCTGCTGACAGGAGGTCAATTATTTCAGCCAATAGAAAGACTTCTTGATTTTAAACCAGGCAGATGTTGAATGGTGGGAGGTGCCTAGTCAGACCAGTGGAGCTGACAATCAGATAAGATGGGGTTTCTTGTGGTAGACTGGGATATATGACTATCCAGTGTGAGTTTATTGATATGATCAAATCATTAGAAAAATGACCTATTGTCTTTTTTTAACCTTTCTTATTGGAAAAGGGAAAATAATGAGGGCAAGGAACGCTGGAACTAACTATGAATACTTCGGAAAGAGATTCTGACCACAATTAAAGTAAACTGTGACGCAAGTCTGTAGCACCAAAGCTACAGATGTTCAACGAACAGTCTTTAAAAAGTGTTTTAGATACTTCATCATACTGCAGTCTTATCCCATTGTTACACTGAAGCTGTTCCATCTCTGTTTCATATTACTATGATAATTCATATTAGTTTATTGTATTACATGGTCGTTTGATTACATACTGTATCCACACTGACAAGGTTACATGTATGTGTGCACAAAGATGCTGCAGTCATGGTGCTTTCACACAGGGTGTTCACTGCGTTCAAAACATGGGTTCATATGAATGCCCTTGTATGGTAGTAACATCCTCATAAATCAAAATTGTGTGAAAGTGCTGAGTTAATTATGGGTACAACATCTGTTTGAAATCACAAATTCTGTTTAAAAGAAAAATTGAGTTTGCATCACTGAACATTTCCCTCCCTCACCTGTAGCTATTCTGGTTGTTGCCATGTCTGTGCCATACATTTGCTGTAGGTTGTCATCTTTACAGTAAAATTCATCGTCAAATATGTGGTAACAAGCTCAAAAATAGTTGATATTGGCTAAATGTCTGTTATATTTGTATTGAACAAAACATATCTTGTCAATTTGTATTTCTAATAAGGTCAGCGAGCAAATTTCTTCAGCTTGTTTCTTGGAAGGTGGTCATTAAAAGTGTAACATTTCCAACTTCAGAGGTAAAAAGTATGACAGTTTAACTTGGGGATCTCCAACTCTTGTCCTAGGGGGGCAAAGAATGTTCTGCAGGTTTTAGATGCTTCCCTGCTCCAACACACCTTAGTCAAAATGAATGGATCCAACAGCTTGTCATCAAGTTCTGCACAAGTACCCATTAATATGAGTATGTTGAAGTGGGGAAAACATCTAAAAACCAACAAGCCTTGGGTGGATTGGAGTAGGAAATCCTGGGGTTAGCTTGTAGTTAAAATTATGCAGCTAATGGGGAATGGTGCTCATCAAAAATCCCTTATGTGACAACTCAGCAGATTGAACCCACAGACGATCAGAGACCTCAGAATTGGAAAAGTAAAAAGGTTTTATTGTGTTCAAGCTTGTTCATCTTGAAAGTAATATCACGTACTGGCAGCTGGCTCTTCTGTGGACGTAACAGGAGATGTGAGAAACTGAATGTCCGTGAGTTGAGTTACTTCAGCAGTGAAATAACGTGTCAACAGATGTGATGAGATCCTTACAGGTTTTTTTCCCGAGAGATGCAAGCAACTGGTGAACCGGTGATGAACTGGAATGAGAAGTGGAGTGTTAACAAAGATCCAATACTTAGATTTTGACGGGATTTCTTTTAGGTCAGTTGTTCCTCTCCTTCCATCCAACTAGGGAGCAACACAGGTGGAGAGCATCAGCAATCAGTGCTTGAGGAAGAGATGCTTTCAAAGATGGCTGGGAAAAAAACAACCTCAACCCAAAACCATGACACTTTAATAGTTTTTTGTTTTGTTTTTTTGTCAATGAACCCTCTGCAAAGAAATTAACGCCAGAGAAGTTATCAAATTGAAAAAACAGGTTTTGTGCAAATGTGGCACAAAAATCTAACCAAATTTCAAGAAATTTGCTTTCCCTAACTGAAATGATTTAAATATTGAATGTTTTTATTTTAGATAAATACATGGGACAGCTGGTGTAGTCAAGAACCATAAAAACACTCCCAGAACCTTTCCACTCAAAAAATATATCAGGAGAAATTTTGTATTTAAGCAGATGTGAAAATGAGGATGTATGAGCTCTTTGGAGCTGCCAGGAATGTCCAGGATATCACTTCCTCTGGTGGGGATATTAACTTGCTGGAGGGGTTTGACTATATATGACCATATATCTCAAATAGATCTTTTATCATCTGTGATTCTATACAAATGCATTAAGGAACTGATATGTAACTGTTGATTTGCATGAGTGCAGTCTGTTTTTTTTTGTTTTTTTTCTTGCACGTGAGAGTTTTTGGTCAGGTAGAACAGATTTTTATAAATTTCCTCTGGTTTATTATCTGTTAGTTAATCAATTAATTGTAAAAAATTTGAGTAGCAGCTCTACTGTTGTGTGAGGTCAGTATATTTGGATGGGGATACTTTAAATCAGCAGGCAGCAGGATCCCCCCCTCCCTACCACCCCACTGGAGTTATTGACCCGAAGAATATCCTGAAAAACAGACTCAAACTGCCCCCGGCCCCCACTATGTACCCCCAACAGATTTGGCATATGTTACCCCGGCAACAGATTATGCATCATTATTTTTCTTTGCTATTGTTATTTAGTAGTAATGAAGAAAAGCCAGAGAGATGATTATTGACGAGGATGCTGTAGATAATCTACAATAGGCAAGTTGGTGCTACATTTAAGTGAAACTGCGAAGTTGTAAATTACAACTTTTATGAGAAAATATTTTATGATTAAACTTTGTTTTTGTCACAGGAAATCATTTCTCCTGAAATGTTTATTCTCATTAAATGTTTTATGATAATTAACCTTTTATTTTCGCAACACATGAACACGTGAAGGGGTAAAACAACAGATACTTCTTGAATGTGATGGAGACATGGTTTATACATCAATTTACAGTTGCTTTTCCTGATATGACAAACCATCCCCTGATGCATTCATTTATTACAATGACATGGAAAATGTATTGTATGTAATGGTCAAACAAACTTCCATGTCATACAAAGCTAAGCTTTATCATAGCAAACAGATCTTGCTTTGAACCACCCTTACACACCCTTTTACTCATTCTGTTATATTCAAATGAAATATACAGCACAGTGATGAACTTTTGAAAAGATGCAGATTTTTATATGATTCTGTTTTGTTTGGTTGTGTTTATTGTTCATGACATCTATTTGTTATTTGTGAGAAGCAGGAGCAAAAGAACAGTGTGAGCTGCCATCCTCTCTTGTCTGACGATATTAAAGTTTATAAGTTGCAGCTGCATAATCTTTCCCCTTATTCCTTTATGTTGGACATGATAAGACTCAGGCGTGTGTTCTGACACACCCATGAATAAATACAGCAAACATTTCAGTATGAACAACTTTATGTAGCAAAAAGTTTCTGAGGACAGACAACTCTGGGTTTCCTCTTCTTTTCTAACCCAGTAATGGATTGAAGCTGTAGTTTAAAACAGCAGCATCCACACTGAGCTGCTTCATGTGGAGATTTTGACTGATGAAATGATGGTTTACACACAGGGGAATGTACCAGTCTTTTGTCAGAAAACAAAGCTCGTCCTCTGTGTGTGTGTTGAGTCAGCAGGTGAATTACTGCCACCTCTCTTTATGCACAGATACGCTCATGCACACAGTTGATTCACTCACTTATCATTAATGTGTGTGTTTTTCAGGCTCTGGACAGTGACCGGTTGGTGTTGCAGAAAATGAAGAAAGCTGCAAAAGCCAAGTACACATCAGGACAAGGTACAGATAAATGCATGCACACAGAAATGCACACGCACACACACGGTTATCCCTTAACTATCACTGTTCCTTTGTCAGAGCACGTGTCTCACCTGGAGCAGTACATCAACTCAATGGAGAAGCTCTCAGTCAACTGTCACTCAAATGGAGAGACAGAGGTTGGCTCTGCCTTCTGCCGCTTGGCGGACTTTTCTAAAGAACTTGTCTCTCCCATGAAAAACCTGGTGAGTGACAGCAGCACGACACCACAGAGGTCAAGGGTTATACCAACTTTATCTGATAAGTCAAAGGCTGATTTTATGCAGGTGGTTGCAATCTGCATTTTAGCCACTAGATGTCACTTTAACTTGCTCACTGCTCCTTTAATGGATCAGTCCAAACCTCAATTTGTAAAACTTTTGATTAAAAATAACCACAATTCAAAACAGCCTTTTGGAAATGAATTAAATGAAAAATGAAAAATATTTAATTATTTCCTGAAGGCATATTATAATAGCCTAATTATGATTAAAAACATTCAGTCATTTCTTTAATACCCCTTTTTTCTCCTCTTAACTCCACTGACAAGTTTAGAAAATTGTATTTAATTTTTTTGTTTTCGCTCTTAATCAATTAACACTTTGTCCAACAAGTGACTTCAGTTGATTAAATTATTCTTGGCTTATTGGAAAAACTAAAACATTACAAACTCTGTCTTCGAAGAATTTTGATTCGGTTCTCTAATCTGAAAAGATTGAAAAAGTCTTCAACACTTCAATTTGGAAAAAATTTGTTTGCCCACACCAAAGAAAGTAACTCCCAAAAAATTCCTCCGATCTTTACCTGCATGCAATGCCTGGTTGGCAGGCTAGACCTCTTCACCTGTAGCCAGTTTGGAACCTCTCAAACAAAGAATAAACAGCTTATTACATAATTCTTTAACCAATCAGTTGATTAAACAGAACAATGAGGGCCGTTCTCTTGGAGTTCCTGATTCTGTTAAAACAAATTTTTTAAGACAGAAGGAGAAAAAAGGTCTGCAGCAATGTGTAAAATAAGAAATATACATTTTTAATATATATAAATACATGCAAATCTTTTTGAGGACTTTCATTCAGCATTTGCTTTCCAAAATCCACCAGAAATACCTCTAAGGAAATCTGAGTTGATGTTCCTTTACCTGTCTGCCATCTTTGATTGTACTGTTTGATTAAACTTTTTTTATTGATAGCAGAATTCACATTGATATTATTTCTGAAGCAGATGCACAACATTTTATGGTATATATATGGTTTGGTATATTTAAAAAAGGAATATCCAGCAATATGTTTTTCATTATGTCCCTCACACCTCTGAGCAGCTAAATAATTTCACAGTAAATAACCTGTGTGTGTGTGTGTGTGTGTGTGTGTGTGTGTGTGTGTGTGTGTGTGTGTGTGTGTGTGTGTGTGTGTGT
>JBBBVU010000003.1:12623507-12637299 GCA_037177055.1 Atherinosoma microstoma
TTTTGAGGCCCCTAGGCCCCTCCTACCTGTCAGGGGTCATAGGTGAGAATGGTTTCAAGAGCAAAGTGTAAAAAATTACAAGAAAGGAACAGAAATAATCTGATCAGAAATTGTAGTTTTGATCCAGATTATGATTATATAAGGATAAGGAGACACATTTATTACCAACAGTTTTTGTCCTTTATCAGTTCACTTGTTATTATGTTAATATGCCAAAACTGCTAATGAGTTAGTTTTTGGGTTCAACTAACAGGTTAATGTTATAGCCTTTTATTTCCAGTTGTTTATACTGAATCATTTTTACATTTTTACAACATTCTGTATACATCCCTATACATCCCTCTCTTTCTTTTAATCACATACACAATTGGACAAACCAAGGTGTTTTTAAGGCTCAAAGTTATGTTTCACCATCATTTTGGTTTGTGTTGGATTTGGACTGAGATTCTGCTGCTGTAGCATGGCACACAGTGCTCATCTGAGGTTGTACAAGCCCAATCTAAATAAATAAATAAATAAATAAATTAGGGAGCTGTGTAAAATGTGTATAAACAAGATGAAATGATTTGCAAATCTCAAACCTATATTTTATTCCCAATAGAACATAAACAACACATTAAATGTTGAAACAGAGACAATTTACAAATTAATGGAAAATCTGAGCTCATTTTGAATTTGATGGCAGCAACACATGTCAGAAAAGTTGAAACAGAGGCAAAGGCTGGAAAAGTAAAGTAAAATTTGATATATTGTTTATGTTCTATTGGGAATGAAATTTGGGTTTATGAGATTTTCAAATAATTGCATTCTGTTATATTTACATTTTACAGTGTCACAATTTTTTGGGAATTGGAGTTGTATATTAAACCTTAAATAGTGAATTTCCTAATTTTTGTGATAATTCATAATGTCTTCAGCTCTATTCTAGGATGTGACAAGTGAAAATAAGATTTTCTTCATCCTCATAAGAGAAGTTTACATGTTACAGTACTGGTAAAGAGTCAGAAAATTTTTTTTTGTTTTCCTCATATTGTGTTTGATGTTTATTCACATATGAAAAGTAGCCTTGGTCATATCTTTTTATAGCTTCATACTTTACATGTAAGTACCCATACGTACAGTATGTAAGCACTTTACATGTCAGCTCTACATCCCTTTAAAATGGTTGAAAATTACAGAAAGAAATCCAGCTACCTTTTATTAAACAACTTAATATTCCTCTGAGTCCCACTTCCCATGTGATCACTTCAATGTTTTTATATTGATTGTCTTTGAGGTTTTCGACGAGCTGAAAGTGACAGTAGCTCCTCCTACTTACTGAATCCAGCCAGTAAAGCTCCGCCCAATGGATCTCCAACCAATCACCGCTCTCAGAGCTTTGACTGTGACAGTAAAGGTCCCGCCCCTCAGCCACTTCCACGCAGATCATTGGTGAGATTTTCAACTAATATGCAGCTATTATACATCCCAAAGTTAAGAGTAAGTGAAAAAAAAAAAAATTAAAAAGTGAAATGTACCTTTTAATACCCAATGTGATATCTGTAAAAGATTAAAAAACAAAAACATTTTTAACCATGTTAAATGATATGCTGTATTTCCTTGTTGTCCAATTATGATAAACATGATAATGATTATAATAATAATAACTTAAAGTTTAATGTAATTATTGTGTCCATCAGCCTCGGGGGGCTGCCAGTCAGAGGGCTCAGGCTCTGTATGACTGCCAGGCTGACCACCATGATGAGCTGAGCTTTTCTGAGGGCCAAGTATTAGTAGTCCTGGGACAGGAGGACAATGATTGGTGGGTACGTATGACCATCCTGAACTCTGATTGGTGCTCCAAGTATTGGGATGTAAAAACATTAATGGTGAGGATTATGCCACTGACTTAATTAAAGCATTAATCTATTTTAGAGTAATTTGATTGTCATTAATGAAGGTAGTTATAATTGTATAAACTGGGTATTTCATCAAGGAATAAGATTATGAGTCTGCATACAGTGTAGCGCAGGAAGTGTTTAAAAATGTTTCCAGTAAAAATATTAACGTAAACGTGTGTTAATTCTTTCTCTGTGTAGCATGGTTACATAGAGGATGAACCGGACCAGAGAGGCTTGTTTCCGTCCTCCTTTGTCCAGTTACTCTCTGACTGATGCCTGAACCAGACCAGGAACCAACATGACTTTAGGTCAGCACAAATCCACATCACATCCGAGCCTGTGGAGTCAGAACCTGGACCTCAGGAGAACCAGATCAAATGGCAACACCTAATCTCAGTGCAGGTCTCAGACTTTCCAGTATGAGCTGGTCCAACTCCAGCTCCCAGGATTAGACGGCGCACCTCTGGCATTGTACAGGTTCACGTGAACATCATCCAGCCAATGTTGTCACAGCAGCCGGTGTTCTTCATGCCTTCTGTTACCATGGAAACATTATGGATGACCTTTGAGTGAAGATTCAAGGCCACATTTTTATGCGGTTCAGGTCAGGTAATGTTGTCAAGGAGACGGCCTCACATAAATAGATGGGCTAAGACTGAAGGCTTATATTTTCATTGCCTTTATTTATTTATTTATTTAAAACAAAAAATACTTAAATAAGCACACACATGACAGAAAGCCGGCTCAAGTTACAGTCATCCAGTGGGCTTTTTAAAAAGGAAATATATTTTCCATTCAATTTTTGTTCTATTTATTTATTGTAATTTATTCCATGGAATACATAATAATGACACGCTGATGCATTTCAAGCTCGTCTTTCAAGGGATTCTGACATACTGAAGACCAAAGCTCTAAATTCAGGTAAACATTTGTATTCAGAAAAGGATGGACACAAAAACAGACACAGACTGAACTTCAGAAGAGGTGAAGCCTGAGATGAAACACATCTAATGTTTCCAGCTGCCTTTGTGTCCCAACATATCACAACACCTCAGTGAGCAAGCACAGCAGCACGTTGCTGCCATTATCATAAAAGTTCATTTACCCAGTGTCTTGATATATCAAAATATTTCTTCATAAGATATTTCTCTCAAAACACATAAAACTAGCACAAAAATTAAGAAAATTTGTGTTTACTTGATTTTTTTTCTTTCTTTTCTTAACAATTCTTGGCAATAAATCTTATACTTCCTTTGTGAATAGTGCCACATTTGTAAGGAAAATAAGCAGCCTGCGATGGACTAGTGACATGTCCAGCGTGTGATCTGCCTATGGATAGTAATTACTATCTCCAAATTTAAGGCCAAGTTCCATATAACAGGGGATGCCAGGCTGCAAAGTGTGTTATCTTTGCCCTCATAGGCCATGAGTGACCTTCCCCATCAGGTCTGTTTACACTGAAGATTTGACATGTTTTCATGGGCTCAACCCAAGTACCCATGTCACAAGTTTTATTGCCAAGAAACATTGTTTCAACAAAAAAAAATACAAACACAAATTTTCTTACTTTCTAAACCAAGTTTAATATAATTCAGCAAAAATCTACATAACCAAAGTAGACCACAGAAAGAGGATTGTAAATTATTCTCAGGTAAACTTACTCTGAAGAAAGTTTACCCACATAAAACAAAGTCCAATGAGAAGTACTCCGAGTAAAAGTTATCTTTCTACATTTTTTAAAGGAAGTTGATTGGTGTTCAGCGCAGCATGTATGAAGTGTCATTTCATTATGTTCAACATTCCTTTCCATTTTTCTAACCTGACTGCACAACTGATCTGAAGTCAGAATTAATGATAGTTAAACCAAATAAACAGGAAACTACAGCGGTGCTGAAAGACCTTATGTTACAATGTGAATCATCACAAATTATGACTTAACATAAATTGGTGTTTAGCAGGTTTAAGTTCTTAAGTTGATGTAGTAAGACCCTTAGAAGATGCTTATTAATAAGTTTTAACTACATCAAAACACATATGTGGTTGTATTTTCATATTTATAGGAACAAAAAAAAAGAGCCTAAAGCTTAAAAAGCCTAAAGTTTCTCATGAATAACGCTCACAGTATTTGAATTTAACCAACTTTACACATTATACACTAAACCGTTCTTTATATACTTTTCTTAGAGCCTAAAATTTAGTTTAATGTGATAAGAAAAAACTTCCCATCAGAATTTTTACCAGCTTTATTTGATTGTTTCAGTGTTTACCTCCTGAGTGTCCTCAGCTTTTCTAAAAGGAAAACACAAGTCATGATTTATGTTTAAAATTCTTTATTTCATTCAAAGTGACAGTGGCGGGTTCATGTCATTTTCTGTGGTTTTAGTTAAAATATCAAAGTGCTCCTGTCTGTTTGGCATCTACACACGAACTGATGAGCAAGTTAAAATGAAACTGTGACCGTTTTATCAGCCACAGTCTAAATATAATGAGCTGCATTAAAGCTGAATATACATCATACATACATTGTTTGTGTGACACTTGTCAATCTGCTCTGAATGTATAGATCACATACAGATGGCATTAATATTATGCTGGAATTAAAAGCAGCTGATCGGTTCATGTTAATCTGCACTTTCCTGCATCCCTGATGTTTATAAACTTCACATTCCCAGACTGCAGGGAATTTGATGAGCACAACTTTGGATTTAAAGTCACAACAAATAATTAAAAAGCATTTACAAACAACTAAGCATGTCAAGTGTAAAAGCTTGCATGCAGATGTTAAATCCAGCTCAGGATTCAGCAGGGCTGCTGCACTGTCATTAAGTGGCTAGAACCAGGTTTATGGCACACACAAAAATAGACTGGATCATTTCCCGTTTAACTGGCAGGAGCTTAGGAGTTTTCCAGGACAAAGTAAAGTGTTAAAGTGGATGAAAACTAAAAAGGAAAAAAGAAAAAAAAACACACAAGCAGATGTTTCTTATTAAACTAAGGCCTCTGGCAACACACCAATTGAATTCAAGAAACCATGTGACTTGTTCCACAGTTAGCTAAGCTAACGACAGAGCAACAGCCTCCAGATGAATATCCAGCACTTGTGATCATTCTTATGTGAGATCTTGGTCTGCTTCAAACAAAGTGTTCACTGAAACGTTCTTTTCATAACTTCTCTGATGGTACGTCTGGCCATTCATTTAAACTTTTTGAAATTTCTGGTGTAGCAATCACATCATCCTAACACAGTAATCAGCCAGATGTGTGGAGCTGTGAATTTCTCCAAAAGAAAACCTGTTTTTTTAAAGTTTTTTTTAAGAACAAGCAAGTGACTTTGAATCTCCATCAGTCACTGTGTTGATCACAGAGATGTTTAAATAAAAAAATTAAAAAAACGGTTGTTTGAAGCAGACGAGCCTCTCACTGAGTGTCAGTCTCAGGACAGTTTAACACAAGTATGTCGGTTTAAATCTGCTAAAATCTGGTTGCAACAAACAGATGTTTCACCTGATTTAACCCAAACGTTAGTCTCAGCTCAGGATAATCAGATGTGTTGTAATCCAACTGAAGTATCCGCTTTCTCAAACATCTTTAATGAAAACCAACGTTTCTGTTGTGCAACATTTTAACTGTCACTTTTGTTTACAAAAGCAAAGCAGAAGAAAAGAAAACCTCTTAAAATTAGATCAAATGAACTCAATACTCTCATTTGCAGACTTCAGTTTAAATAACTATTATCTCCTAGCCATGTGGCCCTGGTGCATCACAGTTTTGATCCCTCAGCTTATAATACACTGAGGTTTTGTTTTATTCCCAATAGGCCTAGTCTGTTCTAATTCTTTTTCTCACATGCAGCATTTATAAAAAGGCACAAATAAAAAGGTTAAAAGCAAGTATACTAGCACTGAAGGATTTTGAACAAACCTGTGTGAAAATGTCCTGAAACTGCTTGTAATGTAAACCGAGACACAAACATTCAGATCACTGTAATTGACAATCAGCAACAGTTTTTTTCTTTTTACATTCACAGTGCAGGTGTGACAGCTTTGGCCACCTGCTGATGAAATGCTCAGTCTCTCTACCATTTGTGGTTATTTTTGGTTGAACTTAACCACCATGCTACATCTTCCACTGATGTGTGTGTTGCACACACACTGGTCATGTTTACGGATTGTTTGACTAGTCCATGTAAAGTTTTAATAAATCTCCCAAGTTGTATTTGTCTCCTTCATATTTGTCACTTCCATCTGCTGAGATGCGATTCAGATGATTAAATGATGTTTGCATATGTTGTTCAACAGTCTTCAGTTTCAGGCTAAACTTCTTTTTTTTTGCAGCAAGATGCAGCAAACCTGTTGCTATGGCTGCAGGTGGTGTTGTAGTCCATTACTGGAGGTATATACATAGAAATATATAAAAAAGAATCCATTCTTGTGACATTTGCTGCTTGCCATGATGGTTGATTAGAAAACACTAAATTACAATTCTTTCAAAACAAACAATTTGTTCCCATTTTGGGTAAAATCAGCTGATTTGCTGCAGACTGTTTGACAAAACACATACTCCTCCCACTCTCTGCCTCCTTATCCATATATGGTTGAGTCAGAGAATAATATTCATTTATGCTCAGTAAATTTTCATCCTGATCCCAGCTCCCGTCAGGATCCTCTAGCTCAGGACGGCTTGTGTTAAGATTCAATTACAGAAAAGAGATGCATTATAAATGATAGAAAATACAAGAAGTCTCATGTGGTTGGAAAGCAAAATCGACAGTATGACCACATCCCACCATTTTCTCCTCAAGACAAAGTGCTTTTATTAAAAAATAAAGAGGTTATCCTTGTATAATGTCTATAAACTCCAAAAAAAAAAAAAAAGAATTAAAAAAAGTCTGTGGTTGTTTCTTGCTCAGAGCAAAACCTATTGTGGTCAATCCCTTCAGTTGCAGACAGCAGGACGGTCAGTGGAGGATCCCAAAATCAGACATGATTCTTTAAGTTGAGCTGAATCTTATTTAAACTAGCACATGGAATATAACTGATCGCTGCATAATAGATGAGTGGTGCATTTAGCTATTTAACCTTCCACACTTGTGTCCACAGACATCTCAAAAATGTCCAAAGACGCATCCTCCAATCCAGCATGTCTGGATGCTTGACTCAAGGCAAATATGGTATTTGATAAAAGACAGAATCTTGAGGAATGATTCCTGTCCAACTCTCCAACCAAAAATGAAAAAAAATTAAAATACAGATCAGAGCTGGCTCAGATTTGGTTGTTCAGTGCCAGAGGACACACAAATGTGCAGACAATCAGTCAGCCCAGCTGGAGGTCAGCTGAGTAATACATGCCAGTCTGCTAGCTGGTCTCTGGGACTTTTTGCTGGTTTATTGGTACGTCAGTCAGTAAATCTGAAGTTTTGCATCAAGCAGCAGGTCTAAAAGTCTGCCAGTGGTTCAGACGATAGATCCTTCAGTCATCAGGCGAGTGGTGGTGTCACAGGTGTAGACTTATCTTTCCTTCTTTGGCGAGCTGGTGGATGACTTGTGTCTCAAAGTCAGCGCTATGGACTCCAGTTTTCCTGAAGGCTCCGGCATAGCGGTTTTCTTCCCAATAGTGATGCCAGTTCCCCTGCTTGTCAGCACCATAACCAAACACAGACACCTGAACACAGACAAAAAGCAAATGAGAATAAGAAAATTACATCTTAAAAACAAAGAAACCCAGGTGAGACAACAGCTGGATTGGACAACCCCATGATTTTCACACTTAGTTTCACTGCATCATGAAGCAGATCTTTGAGAACTGACTCCTGTCTATTCCAAAGTAGGACAAAGCTAAAGGAGCAACAACAGTGACACATAAATCAACTTCAGACTGTGCCATACATTTCTATAAATGTGGGTTGTGAAACCTTAAACATAAAGAGGTTGTAGAAATATGTGCAAAGCTAAAAAAAACACAAAGAGCTGTGGAAGATAGTGGTAACTAGCGTTAGCATGCGCCAACTGCAAGAAAACCAAAAACTAAATTCAGTTAGGAGCATAAGAACATAGTAAAAGGACAGAGCTGAAGATCAGGAATTCTTCCTACCTGATCACAGGTGTGGAGAGCAAAGATGATGGCCAGCATGCCAGTGGACGGATAGCGACCATGATGCTCAGTCCAACGATCATGAACATATTTAAAAAATACTGGATTCACCACCAGAACCTGAACACACACACATAGTGGGTTACCATGGTTTCCAACAATTAATCATAAAAATAGATAATGACTAAGAGGAGCTGGAATATTCAGATAGAATTCAATTAGATTAAATTCAGCTTTGTATTTGTATAGCGCCAATTGATGACAATGTCATCTCAAGGTACTTCACAGACAATCCGTTTGAGCCAATCTGTTGTCATCAGTCAGTTTTCATATAAGCCAATTAATAACAAATAGCCTAGCTAAGGAATAGAAATACACAGGGTGTGAACTAGCAGCCAGTTACTTACTGAGTCATTTGTGGTCAGTCACAATGACTTTTTGTCAAAATATCCCAATTTCCTTTTACATTTTTACAAGAAAACATTACTGCAAAAATAAATTTGAAAAACACCCTACACTGAGAACATAAAAAGCAAACATAGACAGAAACTTGAGATGTCAAACTTCTCCATAACAAAAATAATGGAAAGTCAGCAAAAAAAGAGGCTGACAGCAGAAATAACACTGATGTTGCAATGGGAGGAAAACCTATTGGAAGTGTTTGTTTACCTTATCCTTATCTGCCACCACTCTCTCCTTAACCCTCATGTAGGTCCTAAAAACACAGATTCAGTTACTGGTTGTGAGAGAATATACAGTGTATTCAATCCGCCTCTGTCCGTTTGCATTTATTAGGACACGTCACAACATGTGTAACATAAAAAGTATGTTCATATGTTAATTAAGCTCAAGTGTCACAGTTTGTGCATGTTAATATTAAAGTGGTCACACGTGAATGTTTTAAGTGACCATAAAACGTCAGCTCTTTTATGATACACTTTATATATTAATTATGTACTCAGACTTTATTATTTCTTACATAAACATTCTGAATCAGTGAACAATTTGACCATACGTACTTGAAAATAGACAAAACTGTCAAGTTTAAGATAAAGCTATAAATATTTTCATACATATTTATGTATAATGTAGATCAAATCTAACTTCATAAATTTTTATTTCATCCATTAAGTATGAATAAGCCTTGCCTGATATAAAGTTGGAAGTGTGAGACATTTCCATTTCTGATTATGTTTGTTAGAAATCTAATTAATCTTAACTTTGTGTATATATTGAGTATGTTTGTATTTATGAGTCGTACATTTTGATCCGACCAGTTGACAGAGCGCTGGTGAGCCATTCCAGGTCTCTCAGCTTGAACGGCAGTAGGACGAGACTGACACCGGGACTCATGTCCACTGCACTCTCCGGGTAAAGGAAGTGATGCGTAGTCCGATTACCAACATCTTTTTCAAAACCTCGAGTCATTGCTTTATTCATTCTAACAGGGAGGAAGATGAGGAAGAGAGTGAGAAGTGTGTGTGCATGTACCCGTGTCTTCATCCGGTGCACATATTTGGACATACATACCGAATCACAGAGCTGTAAGAGTCGATTAGTTTGCCGTGCCCCGACTGACGCAGGTTGCCTGAGTTACCAACAACTGCACATCTACGGCAGCGGGAGGGGAAGGGACTGGTGTCCACTGTGGGACGGGAAATGACCTTGAACATCTGGGTCATTACTTCCTCCAACTTCTGGTCATTCCCAGACCGCTGAAGACCCTATAAAGCATATGAAATAAAGGAACACTGAAGGTTTTGTGGCATCTATAGTGTTGATCTTAGAGATTGAAACAGATTAAGTACACATGATCTTTTCCAGAAATATAACAGAACCTGTAAACACACAAAATACAAGAAAGGTTAATCTGAATGAATGCAGTACAGCTCCACGCAGAAAAACTGCAGAGCGTATACTGCATACTGTAAAATAAAGTGATGAT
Source organism: Atherinosoma microstoma (assembly GCA_037177055.1). Lineage (NCBI taxonomy): Eukaryota > Metazoa > Chordata > Actinopteri > Atheriniformes > Atherinidae > Atherinosoma > Atherinosoma microstoma. Next base: position 12,633,423 of record JBBBVU010000003.1, read on the forward strand.
GTTTGGAGCATTACTACCCCTCCTCTTTTTAATCTACTAATGGTTTCTGCAGCAGGACTTAATCTATAAATGCAGGAAAAATACGTGGACATTTGTCTCCTCATGTAGACTACTGACAAATTATGTAAAGGACAAATCTAAGGCCTTTTAGTTTTCTATAATAGTCATGACTGGTCCAGACTATTGGCCTAAAGACCATGCAGTATCTTACTTTAAATTCTTCATGGTCTTCAAAGAAAAACACATCTCTGACTTGTGATTCAGCTGGTTTGTGTTGGCAAATGAATGTGTGTGTGGGGGGTGGGGTGGTGGTGAGGGGTGGGTACTCCATCCAGTTAATGGACTGCAATGATTTTCTATAAGATGAGTCAGGAGTTTGTGATTGCATCAATATCAGAACTTATTAAGATTATGTCCAGTTTCATCACTGATTATGGTTTTTCACCAACTGTGGATTGTGATTATTTTAAGTGAGCGAAGATTTAATCCAACAGTGATTTGTGCTGCTTTTGGATACCTACAGAAAAGCTGCCACTCATAATAAACATCTCTGGCTCTGGTTATTGATTTATGGAGATAATCAGATCCCGCAAAGTAAAGCAACCTCACAAATACGGATAGCATGAGCTGCTAGCGGAATGTGGAAATATTTTCATCTTGCAAAATCTTAGTAATAATCCAGTTTTACCTTCTAATTTTGATGTTAACCCTCAGACTGAAAGTTCCACTTCAGCATTAAAACAAAATGCACTGATGTTTGTTCTCACCAGCCACCAGGCGAGTGCATCAGAGTCAAAGTTGTTGGTGTCTCGGAGTATGGGCTCTTGATCAGGGTCGTAGCGTTGGCTGAACCAGTCCAACCCATTCAGGTCTGAAACGCAGGACTTAGAGCAACCACACAGCCTGAAAGAGGACAACACAGAGTAGTCAGGCATCGGCTGAATAAAGAATCAGGGTACAACAGAGTCAATGACTTCCAGTGCATCACCTCTGGTTGGACTGTATGTGCTTTGTAGTCTGCTCTTCCTCTTCCTCCTCCTCGGTTTCAAACAGGGTGGTACTGGGAGGAGGAGGGGTGATGACAGCAGGAGGAACTGTGGGTTTGACCACTGCAAAGAAATCAGAGTAACAGAACAGTGAATCATGTGGACTCCCCTGAACACCAATCATCCATAAACACCAATTATGATGATTCCCAACATCCTGTTTGGTACAAGTTAAAATTTGGGCCTTGTGTTTCCTATCACCCCAAAACTGTTAAAGAGCAAGCCCCCTCTTCTGTGGTGATCACAAACGCTAACACTCCAACAAACATGTTGAGGAACACAGCACAGGGACTGACATGGCCTCCAAACTTGCCAGATCAAAATGTGATTGAGCATGTGCCAGATGAATCAGAACAAGCCTAACCAACAACTCTGCTGCCAACAACCCAGTGCCAGACTCCAGAGTACACTGCCAGATGTACCGTGTCCAAGCCCTCACTGGTCAGAGCTGTTTTGAAGACCTACACATTATCAGGCTTGTGATTTTAATGTTGAGGCTGATCAGTGAATGGCCACATTAGTAATTCTAATACTGCTTCTTACCTGCTTAATGTTTAATATTAAAAACGTTGCTACTGACACTACTGCTAAAGGTACTTGTATTGCTTTAACTACTACAATTACAAAAATTAAATATGCTAATAGTCTTATAACCAATATTATTTTACTATCATCTCAGCATAATCATTACTCCTGTTACAGGGAACCACCGTTTATCAGTCAGTGGTACCAATACCACTGCTTATGAGACAACTTTTATATGGTTAATTGCTGCTATTAAAGATACACCGATCCGGTTTTTAAGGGGTTCCGATCCAATACCTGGAATTCGGATATCGGCCAATACGGATATTTTCTGATACCAAATCAGTTTATATGATCATTATTCATTGTTGTGTATAAGGTTTCATTAGGCTGTAGTAAACCACGCATCACCACTTAATGAGAGAACTACTGATAAACAAATTTAATCCAATTTAAATGCTTTCCAATGTTATTTATAGGGAAAAACCTTGTATTAAATCAAAAACAATGTCTTTAGTTGCATTTCACCACCATCTTACCCGTCTCCCTGCTGGTAGGTGTGGCCTGGCCGTTGAGCTGGGCTAAGGACAATGGCTGAAAATGCCTTCTCTGAATGCTGTGACTTGCAAGCATGAGGAGGAGGACGGCAGCAAACACCGCAACAGCACACAGCTTCCTCCTTAGCAACATGGCCGGATGGAAAAACGGATGGAGAACAGTAGGAGGAAGGATGTATGGTTGAGCTGTCAATCGACTAGCTATGCCAGCATAGTTGTTGTCATCTGGACATTTTCCTCTGTTCTGTCGTCTCTTCGTTTAGTTTAATTTCCATGAAGCTCAAGGCCAGTGCAGCTCTCTGGCTGATGAGGACAAGATCTGTCATCACAAACAGATGGGAAAAACAAAAATGATATTAAGTTAATCATAAAAAAAGTGCTGTATGTCATTACTGTGGATAACAAAACTATGCAGTCACTGTTATGTAAAAACTCATAATATACCTCCAGGCTTGTGGCCCTTCATTAATTTATGAACAGATAGGTGCATTCATAGATTATTCTTTATAGACATCTATATTAAGCAATATTAGCTGAACAAACAGATTTTTTATGCATAAATATACCAATGTATGCATTCATTTTTCCTTTTAAGAATCTTTTTAGAATAATTCCCAGTAGCTACCATTAAGATCATAGCCAATATCCATAATTTGATCTAAAATCAAATTATTTTCTGACAAGTGCATATTCTGTTACCATTTGAAAGATCTGTAGCAATTCACGAATAACATTTTAAGAACGCCAAATTTCCAAATAAATGCTTTTTGCAAATCCAATTCTGGAGACTGGATCAGAGTAGCTGCAACAAACTAGAAGATTAGATAAAAATTCATTATTTGAAAAGAATTAGCCGTAAAATGCTGACCATCATTTTAACTATGGACAGCAAACACATTATTCAACATCATCAAATATAATATGAATCATCTATTATAGTTTAATCTATCCAGAACCATCAATAAACAATATATCAAACTGATAATCCACAAAAAAGTAAATATCTGACTAATCTATGATAGAACTACTTTTAAATTAACTAAATACAATCCCTGCAAAAAATATAGATTAAAAAATCTACATTAATAAAAGGAATTATTTCAGCTACCAATGAATTATACCAACAAATAAGTTACAACTTATTTTCTAAAACAAAGTCAAAGTAAATGTATTGATAATGATCTGTAACTACATGAATATTATTATCCATGAATATTATTCTAATAACAAACAGCATGTGCACAGCAACAACACAGCTTCTTTGCACTTTTATAAAGCCTTTTCAAAACCAAAAACACAAAAGCTGTGTTTCAACCTGACTGTTGTTGGTAAAAATGATGACGGCAGAGAGGTAATGTCATCACAAGCAGCAATCAACAAACACACTGCCCTCTACCTTGTAAAACACTGGAAGAAGGCAGAGCCTTAGCTCTTGATCTTTATTGAAGAATGAAGTCACTCTCTTCTTTTCCCTCCTCTACATCACCTCCCCTCTGCTCCTGCAGGAATGTCTCCCTGCAGACAAACTCAGTCTCTGAATACCAATCAGATCTGGATTTGGTTCAGCTTCTCCCATTTCAGCACTCCCTCTCCTCCAGTCTACTTCAATGTTTCTTTCTCACTCTCTCTCTCTGTGTGTGTGAGTGAGTGTGTGTGTCTTGACATGTCAGCTATCCTAACACACACACACACACACACACACACACACACACACACACACACACACACACACACACACACACACACACA
>JBBBVU010000003.1:12637399-12666386 GCA_037177055.1 Atherinosoma microstoma
CACACACACACACACACACACACACACACACACACACACACACACACACACACACACACACACACACACAAAGCCATATTTCCATTACTTCATAAGGATTCACAGCGACACAATTTCACTAAAACTTATTCTGACCATAAACCTCAGCACTCCTTGCCTAATCCTTATCCAAGTCTTAACTGTCTTAACATGAAACTTAATCATTAACATTTTCTGAACTTTTTGTCCTAAAAGTGAAAGGGAAGTCCTCCCAATGTGACAACATCAACAGGTGTATGATCCAACAACATGAGTATCCCAAGCATGCACAGACAGTTCTAATAATAACTTCATTCATCACCACTACAGCTCCCACATAACATGACAGTGTTACTTATAAGTTGCTAGGCAAGCCATGACATTACAATTTTTTAAATCCTCACGGGAAAAGCAAAATGAGATCAGCCTGCATCAACTGCAACAGTGAAATGCTTCATATGCATACAACCAGCAGTATGAGCCATCCAACTATGTCTTGCACGATAATGCATCAGGGACAGTGATTGTTTCTCTAAAGACCAAGTACTTCCAAGTTACCTGCAGCGGAGGTTGAATAAAGAACTTCTACTTGTATGATTCATTTGGTTGTATCGGTGCTTTAAAGTAGCACTATGTAACTTTATGACTTTAAAACTCTGGGTTTCTGACTCATTTTGATGGCACAGTGAAATTTATTATGTACATTCCTGGAGCTGTTGTTGCCCAGCAGAGTCCCGAGGCTGTGAAATCGCACTTCACAACTTTTATTTTCCTATCCCGGCGCATCCCTCGACTGCATGTGTAACAATAATAAAGAGAATATATACTTTAAAAATGATAAAGCTGACTGCTAATAGGCATGAAGACTTAAAGTCTTGTTGTTGCAAAAATTCCGATAATTCCCAGTTGACCAAAATCTGTAATTTCATATGTGGGTAAGAGGGTAAAAAGAGTAATATGGCTCTTTAAGCTTTGTTTATAATGTTAAAGACGCACTATTCAACTTTTGCTATTTTCTCAGTGACGGGCCCCCCTATTGACGGCTAATTCGGCATCCATCTTACATCCTACCTATACTGTGAGATCTCTCCAGACAGTAAAACACAGTCTTAACTGCCCTATCTCTTTTTCTGTCCCTCTTTAGTTTCCTCCCTTCCAACGATGTCTAACGTTTCTTTCTGTGCTGAATCCGCCACAGTGCGCAATCAAAACAGCCGATTACACCTGATTGCCATCATGCAATGCATGCACGAAACGAAACTTAGCACACAAACGCCCCGGAAGAGAAACTTGTATAGTGTGGTTTCTCAGCCGCGGGAACGGCTCCAGAAATGCACATAATAAATGTCACTGTGTTATCAAACGAGTCTGAAGAGCAGAGTTTTAAAAAAGGTAAAAAAGTTAAAGAATGGGCCTTTAACTAAGAAGATAAGAATTTTTCTCTCAATGAAAGTGTTTAACACTACTATAACCAATAGTCCTAATCACTCCGATTACCCCCCCCAATGCCCTTAATCCCAAAACCTGATTCTGCAATCAAAACCGGAAAACACAAGTCAGGACATGTACAGGTTACTGTATCAACACAATCACATATTTGTATGAATCATCTCCAATCTCCTCAGGCGGAAACTTTAAAAACAGGCTCCCGAATTAGCATCTGTGCTACCATGTTAACACAGAGCTCGACTGTGTGCCATGTTGACTGTGCAAACCTGTCCTGGTACAAAGGCCTTTAACACAAAAGCAGCTCACAGTGAATTGATCGGCAGGATATTTGGCCTGGTTCTGAATGTCTAAAAGTCCACACAGAAAGAAGGGACACACTAGTAGATATCAGTTAGAAATAAGAGTAAACTCAGGGTTTTTTAGAGGATGAATAAGAGTTCTTCAATATGTTATTGACATGAAACTCTGCTGTTAGAATGATCAAGACAATTGATCGAGAAAAATGTTTTGCTCTATTATAAAAAGTCAATTTTAGATTAAAATCCAGCATTTTCAACTGATTAAGCAGAGGGACACTTTAAAAATGTTTACTCTGAATTCAGATGTAAAATCTAATATTTAATCATCACATGGTAACATAACAAATAACACCATCTCTCCGTAAACCCGCAACCCTAGATGCTCAAGCAGCCGATCACAGATGTTAAATTTCTGGCTGTCTGCATTACTAAAAATGAGTTTAGATCAACAGATCATTAAGGTTCCTTCTAAATTCAGCAATTTTCAATCAGGTCACTTGTTGAGGTTAAAATTCAATTCAGAAACCATGGCAACAGGTCAAAGTGTTCCCTTGTGAGATCTGTCAAGACGGGTTTAATCTCACTCTCAGGATAAATAGGAAAAGGGAATGCGGCATTCACTTTCCTTGTTGTGACCTCCTCATTGTAAATGAACCTGCTGTTAATCACATCAGATTGTTTTTTTGTTTTTCTTCATGATGCGCCACGCCATTCACAAAACAAACCTTTAAAACTAGATCACAAATCTCACTAAAGAGGCAGAAGGTTGGACTGAAAACAGAAACTGTCCAGCTTTTCTTAGACAAGAGGAGAGCGAACAGATTCAAAATTTGGCTCAAAAAATATTGGTTCACGCGAAAGACAACAAAAATAACTTATCAACTTGTGCCTGAGAGAAGAACAATTAAATTTGGACACTTCTACTAATCCTGAATAGGTAGCTTTTTACAAATCTCCACATACAGACATTAGGTATTTGGTCCAGTTTTAATTTGGACTTATTAAAAACATGATGAAATGTCATGGAAGCAATCTCTTCTAATCCATCAGCTCTGCTATTACCTTCTTTGCTTGGAGTCCTTTCTGTGCACATGTGCTACAGCTTATTAGAAACCCTGTTAGCTCTATTAAGGCAGAGAAAACTCTACCTCAGGGCCTGTAAAACACGACCAGAAAACTGATGGAGTTAAAAAGGACAGAGGAAGCTTAACCCTTATCAGCTGAGTCACAGCCTGTATGTTAATTTAGGGGTTTGCAGGGAGGGGGTTGGGGCGATAGGGTGAGAGGTCACATGGTTTCCTGTGCTTGGAAAACTTTGTGACAGCACTTCTTCCTGTCTCGCTCTCTTTCTCGAGGACTTCGCTCTCTGTACCAAAATGTAAAGCAGCTGCTGATGAAGAAGACTAACACTTATTTTACTGAGTTTTATCTGTTGTCCACTTTTTTGTTTGTTTTGTTTTCCAGTATTTTGTTTTGACTATATTTTGAGAATAGTCAAAAAAAACAGAGGGACCTAGAAAGTTTTAGTGGATTGTGCTTATGGGAGAAGTTGACAGGAATAAAGAGAAACTATCTAAAGAAAGATGAGAAAGAGAGAAAAAAAAAGACAATTTCCATCTTCTTGAATTTCTACAACTTTCATTGATACATATTAAAATGCTTGGTTAAACCAAATCGAAAACCAAATCCAGAGAAAATAGAAATAATAAAACAAAACAAATGGCATCTATTAGCTTGAGATCTAAAAATGTAACAGAGTTGATGTTTACATCAGTGCCACTTGAAAGCAGAAATCCTTCCCCATCAGCCAGTTCATTCACCGCAAGTTCAGACCAAATGCAGTTTTCACAAAAGCTGTCCAGTATGAGCATCAGCAGGCGAGGCGCTATACGTCACTTCCTTTCCTCAGTTAACTCGACAGTCTGCTTGCATTCACACAGTAAGGCAAGTCAAGTTTACTTGTAAGCAAAAACTACCAGGGTTAGAGAACCCTAGTTTTCAGGTGGACCAGAGTTTGCTTCTAGAGTCCAACACAGAGAGCTTATGAGCATTCACACTGCTTCAAGCAGGCCGTATTATCCGTAAAGGCAGACCAGGGTTTGTTTAAAGTACACCAAACACCAGTGTGAATGCGCACCAAGTGTCACCAAAGAACACAATGAATGACAGATCTCTCTTTGCAACACAGTTGGATGCACTGAATTTTATTAGTTGATTCACATCTTCAGAATAATGATGGCCCACAAGCTGCAGTTCCATCAAAGAATCTGACTCCTGCCTCAGCTGATGCATTACACTGCTGTATCACTTCAGAAATGCTTCCTGTTTACAGTTTGATTAGCAAAACTAATTCACCAATAAATCATCTAAACTGTGAAGCATGTCAGGATTTGTCAGTCCTTTTCATTTTCAAACTGAAATCACCAGCTGATTTCAAATCTGATCTGGATTGTAAATTTGGCATCATCGAGTAAAAGGAGGGCCTAAATGATCAAGAGAGCAATAGGATGCTGACTGACCAGGCACAAGATGAGAGCCGTCACAGCTTTTGCCCCCACCCCAACAATAGGATCTTCAGCTCATTTTTCTCTCCTCATCACATAAGCATAAAAACTAGGGGTGGGTTTAAAAAAAAAAATCGATTAATCGATTTAAATCGATTCAAGTTAAATTCAATATCGATTCATAAAACTAAAGATTGATTTCTTTTTTGTCCAATTTAAAAACAATTTTTTTTTTGCAGGTATGTCCATATTTTCTGATGACGTTACCCAATTTAGAGCGATTTTATTATCATGCTCTGTGTTTTATAAAAAAAAAGAGTTACCTGAGATTAAATAAAAATAAGTGTTATTAAACAATTATCTGTAAATGAATCGAAATCGAATAGAAAAAAAAAAATCAAAATCGAATCGAAATAGACCATTGTGAATCGAATCGAATCGAATCAGGGAATTAGTGATGGTACCCAGCCCTAATAAAAACACAGAGGCATAATTCCAAGTAGACCTGCTCACTACAGAATCACCATCTCAAAATTCTGCGAGAACAAAAAGGACTGAACTTTGTCTTCGGTACATAAGTCCATCTATAAAAAGAATGTGCTCTAAAGCTCCATGTTGTATTTAAGTAAAGAAAAATTAAGTCAACTTGTTTCCATTTGCCAAGTGACCATGATTTCTCAAGTGTAAACACAGTTAGAGGAACTATAAGTATTAAATAGTTGCTAACAGATTGACTGATATGTATGCGACTGAAAGGTTCATTCTGGATGATCAGTTTTTAATAACGTGGAGATTTCATTTTGATATTGTTAGACTTTGGCCTCTGCAAAGAATTTTTTAAATACCATTTTTGGATTTTCTATTGTATGAATTACAACTGATAGAAAATAACTAAGGTACAATGTAAGATAAGATACAACAAATCTACTTCCTAGAGTGCACGGTAAGTAACAAATTTAGCAGAATTGGAAGGAGATCAGTGAATGGTACACTTTTTTTTTTCTTAATTTGATATTTTCCTCGTTTTTTTTCAACTGATTTGAAGAAAGAAAAAAAAAACATGGACATCGATCTTTGGTGAAACCATCAGTTTCAGTCCTGTTCTGTATATTTGTGTTGGCTTGGCAATCTCAGTTAAAAACCACTAAAGCAGTGGCCAAGTTACTCCATCCAACTTTTTGCATCAAGTTGAAATTTGATTCTCACTGTGCTGCTGGCCATTAGCAAAGTTAGCTGATAGCATTGACCTTTGATGAAAGACAGAGCCAGAGTCCAAAAAAGCACACATTTCTTGGTTCAGTGACCGTGTAGCGCCATCCGGTTTTATCTAACTTCCTGTGTCTGAATAGAAACTGCTCCAATAAAAAAGCATGCACTGTGTTGCAAACACATTTTACACTGCATGTTTTTAGTATGTTTGCACAGAAAAACATGTACAGGCACCAATGAAATGTTTGACAGTCATTCTGACACACTATTCCTCAGAAATACACAAAGGAATAAAAAAACCACAAAGTAAAATCTAAAGTACTTTAGCTAATAGCAAGACCATGTGAGCATTTAAGTTTTTATGAGAAAAACAGAAGTAGGACATAGTTATTTTTGTTTCACATCGCTGATTCTGAACTGGTTGGAAAATGTGTCCAGCTCAGAGAAGTTAAAGCAAGCCAAAAGAAACACTATATTCCTCACCATCTTTGAGGGGACACATACTAACATAATGTGTTGACCAGCCCGTTAACTGTAAAGCCGGCATCCTGATTTCCATTCAGGATTGGGGTCAGCTGTGCCAAGTATTTGAGGCATGCGTATTAAATCAGTCAACAGTTTCACAGCCTGTCCGACAGGTAGATTAATGGCGAATCTCCTCAAAATCGTCATCCATATTGCTATAATTCTTCTGCTTGCCATCTTTGTTCCTTGAGTTTGAAAACTGCTTTTTGGATTGGAGATTGTGCAAAGTTGACACTTGCAAAAGACAGATAATGAGGGCTTGGGTCTCAAAAGAGACCGTGGACCCATAACAGACTGGCATAAAATTATGAAATTTACATCACACCAAGCTTGTTGACTGTTGGAATAATAGAGCGCCACTAAAAATAATGAATCTGTAAAAGGAATAAGATGATAAGTAAGGAAAAAGTTCCGACATAAACTAGGGCTGCATGGAAAAACATTGAATATGGGACCTGCACCATGATAAAACTTCCTCTTAGTCAAATGCAGATGTCTATTTGTGGGAAAAAAGCATGAAACCTACGATTTATAGCAATTCAAGAAATCTTTGTGATAATGGGGAATTTTCAATATATTGTTCAGCTCTAATCCAAACCCTCAAACAGTTTTGCAAATGTAGAACAGCCCTGTGGTCCTCATAGAGCAGAAATGCTTTGCAAAACTTGTTTTACACCACAGAAAATATTTTTGCAATTTACAGCCTTTTTTCTAAATTGAAAACAACCATCCAAGAGGCTTTTGATGGTCTGGACAGACACACACAAAACAAAAAACCAAAGCAGAAAAACTGCAGACAAACTTCCGTTACAGTAATGACTCAAAGGTGCCAACATTCACTTTTAAACTCTGCAATCCAATATTGATTTTCCAATAAACAATTATATATTTTACTTGATCTTATTATTGCCCTCATGGTTTGGCTGTATATTCTCTGAAGACATAAACTAGTTCCTGTCCATTCAGATTTTTTCTTTTGTGTCTTTCAGTCAAGGATAAAATTGTTCAGACCTGTGATTCTAGGATATAGAAATGACTTGGACTAAAAGCAGACAGCGAGTCTGTAACAATCCACTTCTGTAGTTCAGACTTAGAGTACTGACTCTATAATTACATCTGACTCAGACCACACAACCTGCTTCTCTATATACAATTATGTTAAGTGTTTTAGAGTCCAGTTTCAGACAAACACATCAAATGCTGGACCTTTAGATACACTCCCAGAAAAGTCTTCAAAGAATACTATAAACATACACAAAGAGCTAAGAGGTGTTTCAACATTAACCAGGAATTTAATTTTCACATGACCTACCATAACAAGAGTGTTTCACTGGCATAAAGGTTGATGAGGTCAAACAAAATACAAAAAGTACTAAAGACTGAAAGAGTACCACAAATACATACAGGAGTTATTAATGATAGATCCAAGCCTTGTAAAGTCAAACTATATCATCTAAGTGCAACATAAACATTGTTAGAGAGATTAATTAGAATAATTAACCTGCTGCATCACCTGCTGCCCAGTATGAGCAGCAGGTGTCACTTTCTCTGTTTGAGTCACAGGATGGTCCGTTTGTATTCACACTGAGAACCACACCAGGGTTTATTTGCAAGTGAACCAAGACCCCCAGTTTTCAAGTGGACCAGGGTTAGCTTCTTGGTCCACACCAGAGTACAAATGAGCGTTCAAACTCCTCAAAATGAACCGTACTACTCGTGGAAGCAGACCTGGGTTCACTTAAAGAGGACCGAATAGCGCTAGTATGAATGCACCCTAACAAACAGCAGTTAACAGGAATAATAAAAGTCTAAATAAAGTCTTGGAGACATGAGCCTATTTCACACATCAGCACTGGAGGTTGTGGGAAGAATTAGGTTTCACATTTTCTTCACAGTTGCTTTTTACACATGCAGTGTACCAGGTTCTTGCTGTAAAATACTCACACAGAATATAAGACATAATGAAAAGAGTAAATGAACAAAAAACTGCAGAAGTCAGTGCTACATATATAATCATGCAACAGATAAAGATTAAACGGCAGCAACTCATTCAGCATGCAGAGAAAGATATTTTCAAAGAAGTCCAAATCGAAGACTGCATACAATAGTCCCTCCAGAATATGTCTTAAAAGTAACAGGGCTCCACCATATTCGTGAAAACAGTTTATAAAAAAAAAAAGAAAATCTGGAAAACAGCTAGTGGGATTACTGGGGAGGCAAAACAAAATCCCCATTTGCTGCAACAGGAATAAATGAATCAACAAAGGACAAACACACCTCAAAATCCACAATGTACTACATCAAGAAGGGCAAGCTAAAGGTACTGCAATGACTGTCACAGTCTTTGACCTTAGACGACCTGAGAATCTCACAGAAATAGGAGCTTTTTGAGAAGAAGAATGGGAGAAAATCCCCTAAACAAGAGCTGAAAGACTCTCAGCTGGCCACAAAAAGCATTACAAGCTGTGAAAGTTGCCAAATGGGGTGTTATTAAGTACTGACAGAGCAGAGTGACCAAACTTTCAGCTTTGGGTATCTTTAAGAGGCCTTTTAACACAGGAACAAAATTTCTTGACCTGGGATGTCTAAACTTCTGTATGTCATTGTATTCGAAGATAGGTGACTTGCAGCTCCTTGAAAGTGAAGCGAAAATGTCTTGAACACCTCTTGCAAATGAAAGGTCATAAACTCAAAGAGAGTTTTACATTATAGGAACATCAGAATAATTTCAACAGAATGCAATATTTCAACACTCAGCTGTACAAAGAATACTTAGCGCAACTCGGCACTGAGCAAGATGTGTTCACTTATGCCCAAGATGACATTGTGTTGTGATACACTTATGCCCAAAATGGTGATGATATTGTAATCTCATAATTAATCAAGGGTCTAAAAATAATAATAATAATAATAATAATAATAATAAACAAACAAAAGCACTGCCTCTAGCACTCCACGGCAGCACCTGTTTCCAACTGGACTCAGCAGTCTGACTAGCACTTAATCATGATGTCACCTATTGTCTGATTTCTTGCTTGTGTTGTTCTCATTGTCAGTTGCAAGTCACTTTGGACAAAAGTGTTTGCTAAATGACTGTAGAATAGAATAGAAAAAGTGGACAGAAAAGGCATATCTGAGATCAGAGTGCATAAGTACAACACACTGAAAGTTACAAAGACTCAAATAACTACAAGCTACACTCAGATGGATATAACAGGACTTGCGTTGGAGAAAATAAGTCCAAACTGACCCTGCAGCTAGCAAAGGATTGCAAAGCACTTGTATGGATCATCTGTAGCCTTCTTGCTCAATTTCCTCATAGGCTGCAATGTGAATTCCTCCTAAAGGATAATAAATAATCATAAAAGTAAAAACAGTTGCAGCCCTAAAAAAAGGGTCCAGATCATGGACCTGATGCTGTCTGGTGACAAAATGACAATCGTGAAAATAGTCATATAGGTTAACTATCATCTTCAATACTTGTTTTAATCCAGTATTATTCTAATTCTGTACTTTATTTTTTACTTTATTTCCCCTGTACGTTGTGTGCGTCTGCTGTATAACACCGCAACTCAGCTCAAATTAATAAACAACTTTGTCAACCAATAACAGAAACAGGACATCTGCCCAAATTTTCCAACTTAGAATTCCAGACACTGACGCACATTTTTCGCCATGTAACTGCAAAGAACATGAAGTTTATCTTTATAGCACAAAAGTACACAAACACTGGTGGAAACATGCAAACTACCTACATTATTTATTTTAATTCGTTACTAAATAAGACCGTAAACTTGGTATACTGACGTTGTGTTTTTAAGGCTTTATCAGCCCCATGCATAGCCTACCTAAAATCATATGACAACAAATTTGATAATATATCAACGACATGATGATGAGTAAACTTTTAACAAAGCTGTAACGGTAAAACACAAAGTCCCCACCAGCTAACGGGTATGAAAGAAACTTGTGAGCAATGAGGAGACAAAGTCTGGAGGTATTTTTTTGTCTTTCTTTCCCCAATTTCCTCATTTTCATCGCTCTCTTCTTCATTCTTCGGTCGCACAGGCACACAAATATACAAATAAATATAGTAAGCGAGGGGACTTCAGCGAAAACAAGCCGCGATAAAGATCAAAAGTTTGCGAAACTTTGCGAAGTTGCTCGCGCGACCCTTCACCGTACACTGCGGCATACACATACTCTGCACACGCACATTCACACTGGGACAAGTCCCCGGGTCAGGACATAGCCCGACCTAGTAAGCAGCCGGTGAAACGACACCAAATTCCGTTAAGAACAAAAAGAGGATGAGTACCTTACATGAGTCGGCTCCAGAGGGTGCAGGGTGTGGGATTTCTTCGTTTCTTTGTGAAGCTGCTGTGCTTTTGGCATGATGATGCAGCAGTAAGCCCCGCCCACCACGGGGGTGGGGTGGAGGGTTTTATTTGATCAGTGTTGAAATTATTCTTTTGTTGTTGTTTTATCTATTTAAAAAGTATCTATTATGATGATCAGAGCCAAATTAGTTTGTTTCATTTATTTATTTATTTTTGCATTTAAAATAAAATTAAATTAAATGATTTTTAAAAAAAAAATAAAATAAAATATTGGTAGTTTTCAGAGTGAATGTATTTTTGTGTGAGTCCTATTTAATCTGCTGGGGCTACACTTAAGTTAATTTTTTTTCTACCAAATAACAGTAAAACTTTAATAATGTTAGCTTTATGAGGGGTTGAAATCCTGCTGATGTTGTCATGTTTTATTTATTTATTTGATCAAAAGCCAAGCTCCTACAAAGGGAGGTTTAAAATCCCAACTGATTTTCAATTCAGGTTGCATCCCATACATTAGAAGACACAGACGATCTCTAATCTCAAGGACGCATACAAGACTTAAGAGTGAAAGCATATTACACTTCAGGATATTTTGAAGATTATCAAGCCAGAAGGAGGAATCAGAGGGCAATGCATGTGATCTCACATAATCCCTTATATTCTCATGGAGATGCAAATGCAAACAATATAGAAACTACTGCACAAAGATTTGCTGTTATTAGAAGTAAAAACCTAAAGAAAGAGTTTAGCCTTTCTGTAACTATAGTGAATGTAAAGTACAGAAAATGGGTTGTATAATTTGGTGAGAAATGTTGTTTTTTTGTTTTGTTTTTTTACTGTCAATTCTAATATGGGTCTGCAGAAGTTATGCAAGGGGAATCTTGAGGGCTAAAATGTATTTGTTGTGTATCTTAGCTAGTGACGGTGAGTGAAGATCAGGAGTGAAGAGAGGGGAGAGGCGACGCCTGTGATGTGATGCTCCCAGAGGTACGATGGCTGAACTAGCTGCTTTGGAAAAGAAAGGAAATAATTGGTTTATTGTGTTCAGTATTTTATTCCTTTTGAAATATGACAAACAAAACAGAACATCTTTAGAGCACCATGAGGTGTAATTGGATAATTTTACTGTTTTTCAGATCTTGTTCAGTCCTGGAAGACGGAGTGACCCCAGCTAGAAGCTGAGGTCATGACTACAGGAAGCCTGTGACAAGTCTAACTCCACATTTTGTGGATTCACTGTTTATTGTTCAGGTTAATTTGCTCCTCATTTGTGCTTTTTGCCCTTTTTTTCTTTCTTTTTTTTTTGAAGATTTAGAGATAGATCATAATAAAAAGTTCAACATAAAAAAGAACTCTAAGTCAGGTTCTTTATGTTGCCAGTATGATAATGTAGAGTTGTGTTTACCTCGATTCCAGAAATGAAATAGAATCAATACAATGCTGACGACAGGAAAACCTCATCATTACATTTATTTAATAGTTAACCCTGAAAATGAAGAGTTTTCTATACCAGGGACTGCCTGCATGGCTGCAGGAACATGTGACTGCAGAAACTCAACAAAAACTTTGCAATAGTCATAAATTATATCTCATCTCATCACATGCCAGGGCATCATTTGGATATCCTGGAATTATTTCCCATACAGATACTGCTTTATCATATTGTTCATTATTTTATTACAACATCTCTCTCTTTTTTTTAGTTAGTCATAGTATTATAGTATCATATAAATATTGTATTGCTGAAACACTTGAACTTATACATTGGAGATTATTAAAGATGTACATGTGTATATTATTTGGACTATTTACAAGTATAAGAGTACTGGCAGCTGTCTGCAATTTTTTCACTCCTTGAGTCATATCGCCTAATACTGCTTATTAGGGATACAGAAAAAAATCGATTCACATCAAAATCGAGATTTTTATTTCTGAAGATTTTGAAGCGATCCAAAATTTCCAAGAATTGATATTTTAAGACTTTAAAAGTGTTTGACAGCCTACTTTCTAAGGTATTAGCGACAAAGAAATGTTAAAGTTTGCTAAGTAAGTAAAAGTAAACGCCACCTCTTTATCAGAAGATTGAAAACCTTCTACTTTATAGAGGAATGTAGTTAATCCCAGAATTGGCACCTTTGTTACTAAAGGAGTATTTCTTTGTGAATCAATATCGGTTTGAATCGAGAATCGATACAGAATCAAATCGTTAACCCAAGAATTGGAATAGAATTGAATCATGAGTTTATGTGAGATTCACATCCCTACTGCTTATACTATTTGATTTTTCATACAAATTATGAAACACATCATGGGAAATATATTAGATCACACTTATTTTCTTCAAACAATGGTTGTGTAATGAAGTCATAACTCCTGTGTGTATCATGTGACTAAAATACCATGAAATGGCTGGTTACAGTAACAATAACAAACATCTGTTGGTGGTTTTTGTGAAGTTCTCAATATTTCTTGTTAGCAGGTCTTCCATAATAAAAAAGCGAATAAACATAAGAGCATTTGTTCAGTCCTACTGCCACTAGCTTTGCTTCATATCTTTTTCAGCCTTGACACTGAGGGTATCAATATAACTGTATAACATTTTGGATAATTTATCAAAAAACGATGGAGAAAACTTAGAACTAAGAGAACAAGTTGCACACTTCAACATGGCGCTGTTATATTGCAGGGTTTGTTTTCACTAGAAAGTGCTTTATGGTCATGTGACCACCAGGTTGTGATGTAGGCTTGCACCTGCCCCATGGGGAGATAGGCTTAATTTTGCCATTAGAGCTTCTAACTCAAAAACTAATGCCCACAGTATTTGCAAGAATTACAATGGCTTGGCGGAAGTCTGGACTCTCTGAGTACTTCTGGTTTCTCATTGTTCAGCCTGAACACATTCAGATGAGTTACACTGCAAGTCTTCTTTATCTGACTCCAACAGAAGCAGGAAATGTTTGCAAACATCAAGGGAGTGCACGCGTTTGTGGTTTTTGCTTTCAGTGTGAAGGTTCACATCCAGATGAACATAGCAACTGTGTAATTGTCAGGCAGTGCAGAGAAAGACTGTTGTATCTAGTCTTAATGAATTTTTGTAAATGACATTAACAGACAGCAGAGACTTAACTTAGATTTCACCCTATCCTTTTGTATGAAAAATATTTAATGACATATTCTACATTGGTTCAGTCCTACCCACAATTTCTGTAAATCACTTTGACATAATTGGGCTTTTTCCAAATCCTTACACAGCAGAATAAAAATTACACCTATTATTATCACAACGTGTCACTATATGAGCTTTCTTTTACTTATACTTTGGTCTTCAGAACATCAGAGAAAGTGCACACATTTCAAAATCAGAACCTGCAGCAAACTGCACAATTTATGGAAACTACAAACCAGTCTTAGTCTACTCAAATGGAAAAGAAAATGTTTGGGCTGAAGTTAAAGCTTATTATTGTGGACCTTTCTTCAATGACCAAAACCGTACTTGTGCCATTATATTTCCCACTACGGTCAATAATTTACCACCAAATTATCAAAAAAAGTTAAACACCATTTCTGTGAACAATACATTTTTGAACATTTTCTAACATGACTACAAGTCCTGCTCTGTATTCACTTGTTTTGCAAAACAGTTAAATAAAAACCTTCCTTCTAGATTGATAAATCAATCAGGAATACTACAAAATGCATCAGTAGGCCACTTTAAGAAAACAGAACATTGTAAAAACAGCTATTTTAAATAAGTATATTTTCATCTAAATACTGCATTATTCAGAGCATGAATATTTCCACACCTCCAGCATTGCTGGGAAAGAACATTTCTGTCTGTCTGGTCCAACATTTTGTTCATGTTGCTGCATGAGAGGAATAATTCCTCAATGGTGTTGAAGGATGGGGAGTTAGGTGAAAAGAAAAACGATACCATCCTGGGATAGAGTTATAAACTGCTCTGTGTCTGAAAGCAGACAGTGAAAAACCTCATTGTCCCAGAGAGCTGGCACAAAGTTCTCACAAGATTGTTAAGGAATAAAAACAGGTGGTCCAAGTTGTGAGTTACTGGTAATTACTGGCATAGACACACACATACACACACTGTACCAGTAACTTTTGAATGATAATGTGACAGGTAACACTGAGGACCCACAAATTCAGCACAGAAGAAAGCATTAAAAAGGAATGGATTTCTTGAACAGAAGCTTCAGTATGGTGGTTGGCAGAGGACTGTGTGGTGCAGCGTGATCACAGGGGAAGAAGATGTAGACATTGAAAAGAAACTCCATAGTAGCACCAGTCCAAGATCCAGAAACATAGTTAGTAAACAGGCAATGGTCAAACACAGGAAAGCAGATGTCAGGACATTTAGGATTAGGCAAGACCCGGTGGTCAGGAGTCAGAGCATGGGTTGATGTGCAGATATCTAGAAGCCAGAAGAGGTCCATTGTGGGCAGGGCACGATGAGGATAATCCAGGGACGTGAACTTGATCGGCAACTTGGAAACAAACAAGCACATGGAGAGAACGCTGGACATTTACTGGCAGAAGGTTGTTGAAAATCTGGTAGAGAGAAAGAGACTAAAGAGAGCTTGCTGTGCACAGCAGCTGCTGCTTGACAGAACTGCTGCCTGCTGTGCAGTAGGCTACCTGGATTGACTAAAGGAAAACCTATGACTCAGTGCCACATACAAGGATCCTGGAAAGCCTGAAGCTGTACAAAGCCAATGACTATATGACTGTCATGTCCCACATTTCTGCCATGCCATGTCTGTGTTTAATGTGTTCACCTAACAGCCTTATTCAGCCCACCTGGGCTCTACCTAATTGTTTCCCTGTCTCACCTGTGTAGGCTCCTCTGGTATTTTTACCAATGCCTTTCTGTGCAGTTAGTTCATTTGTGATGCTAGTCATTAAACCTAATTGATACAGTGAGTAGGTTCTCATTTCTTAAAAGACCATGTCAGAAGACATATCTTGTGGTTGTGGAAAAGATGCTAGTCTGTTTCAGAAGGGTCGAACATCTCAGGAGATTGTTGAAACTAATAAAACTGAGTGAAAAACTGTCCAAGGTGTTATTAAAAACTGGAAGTATAGTGAGAAATAATCATTCTCCAGGAAGAAATGTGGTCTGAAAAAATGTTGAATGATCGTGATTAGCGATCACTTAAATGTTTGGTGAATTCAAATAATAACAATAAAAAAAAACAGTAGAACTCATGACTATGTTTAACAGTGAAAGTAAGAACATTTTCACGTACACAATACGAAGGAAGCTTAAGGGACTGGGCCAGAAACTGTGTAGCCTTAAGAACCCCCCCCCGGTGTTCAGAGGTAAGTTGAAATAAAAAACAAGAGAAAGGGAAGAACAAAGAACATAAGATTATTAACAGTATTAAAAACATTATCAAAACATTCTTTTAAGTTTAAAAATTCAAGGTTAAAAGAAAGGGCACAGAGTTGGACTTTTAAATAAAAACTATGTAAATGCAGCAGAGAACAGGAGGGTCTTTAACCTGGATTTAAATAAACAGTGTTTCTGCTGATCTGAGACTTTCTTGGAGTATGTTCTAGACATGTGGAGCATAGAAGCTGAATGCAGCTTCTCCATGTCTGGTTCTGACTCTGAGAACTGATAAAAGACCAGATCCAGATGACTGGTAGGGTCTGGTAAGTTCATACTGGGTCAAGAGGTCACTGGTGTATTTTGGTCCTAAACCATTCAGCGCTTTAGTCTATCCCCTGACGGACAGGGAGGCAGTGTAAAGACCTCTCTGGACTGATGTGGTCCACTTTCTTGGTCTTAGTGAGGACTCGAGCAGCAGAGTTCTGAATAAGCTGCAGTTGTATAATGGATTTTTCGGTAGACCTGTAAAGACGCTGTTACAATAATCAAGACAAATAAAGATGAAAGCATGGACTAGTTCATCCAGATCCTGCTGAGACTTTAGATCTTTTAACCTTGATATATTCTTAAGATGACAGTCGGCTGACTTTGTGATTCCCTTAATATGTTTTTTTCAAAATTTAGGTCCGAGTCCATCACTACACCCAGATTTTTAGCCTGGTTGGTGGTTTTTAGGTATATAGAATGAAGCTCAGTGGTTACATTTAATAGTTTCACTTTGGCTCCGAAGACAATCACCTCAGTTTTGACTTTGTTCAACTGAAGAAAGTTCAGGCTCATCCAGTCATTAATCTCCTCAATGCATCCAAGAGCTTGTACTGGGCCTCGGTCTCCTGGTGACATTGTAATATAAATCTGCATGTAATTTGCATAGCTATGGTAATTAATTTAGTTGTTCGTTATGAACTGTACTCATGGGAGCATGTAGATGTTAAACAAATGAGGCCCCAGGATGGAACCTTGGGGAACTCCACATGTAATTCTTGTCTGCTCAGATGTAAAGTTACCTAATGACACAAAGAACTTCCTGTTCTCCAAGTATGTATTGAACCAGTTTAGTACAGTACCAGAGACCCACCCAGTTCTCTAGTCGTTTGAGTAATATATGGTTGTCAGCTGAATCAAATGCAGTCCTGAGGTCCAGTAAAACTAAGACTGACATTTTTTTCACCGTCTGTATTCAAACGTATGTTATTTATGACTTGGGTCAGAGCAGTCTCGGTACTGTGGTGCTTCCAGAATGAGCATTGTGGCTGTTTGACCTGTGTGCCGGTAAAAAGACCAAACAGAGGCAGGAATGGTTCAGACTTTACTTTTTAATCATGTATGACAACAGCAGAATATTCTAGAGGTTAGTAGCAGAATTGTTTGTTAGTCGCAGCTTTATGTTAAGGCAGATGTTTTCATAATCTGAGACAAAAGGCCTCCCCTTTGGTAAAGTTTGGCATAAAACACCTCAGTCAACCCACTTCTTTGCTTAGTTTTGCTAAATTGCTGGATACTTATGGAATCTTAAGTATGTTTAATTTATTGCATACTTGGTACATGAGCCGAGATAACCAAACAATGCTGTTTGACGAAGTCTGTTCTAGATACATAAATTCATTTTAGGCCATATTTAGTTTCTCACTGTAGGAAAAAAAAACAGTTAAATTCCTTTACAACTAATGTATTTGATTTTTTCAACCACATTACAAAGAATTGTTATTCTTTTTAATAACTAATGTAATATTGGCTCCTCTCCATCCACTGAACTTCCCTAGGAAGGCCTGCCTCACACTTTGAATCCCCCAGTATTAAGGCGTTTAGAATGCAGACAAAGAAACACTCCACTTAATAGAAGCTTATCACATTCCACTACAACATTAGTTTGAGATATGACGCCCCAACACTAAGCTCTGTTCAAGAACACTCTTAACATGGGAGTGTTAAGCATTACACCAACAATTTAAGGCATATATATATATATAATAAAAAATGAATCAGACACATAACAAAAGCAAAGAAAACAACAAATTAAAATATGTGCATAACTGGTTAAACAAAAGGAAAAATAAAAAAGACTGAAGTGACTGTATCCTCTGCATCACAGATAAACAGGGTGGACTGAGAAAAGTCAGTAGAGGCTGGCAAACATCTAAAGCAAGAAGGCAGGTTTAAAAGGTACAGGACATAAAAGAAGGAATTCAGAGACTCCGATAGTCGTCTATCTACCAACTTATTCTGTCACTAACTTCCTTCAGGCAACAACCGGTATCCGTTCCTTTCGTTCATTATGTTACATTGTACAGTGTACCACTGTGCATTGTACATGGCAGGCAAGGCAAAACAATTCAAGTTTAGCAATATTTGACTTTTACTTTTTTTTCTAATGTTACAATGATGTTTTTTGCAAAATAAAAAGGGGTTTCGTGATGTATGAAGTACAATCCTGAGATGAAAACGGCAGAGTTTAAGCCAGCATGATACAAAGAAAAACAGGAAAATACTGAGAAATACATGGGAACATGTTGTGAGAAGTTCTTTAGAAAATCTTTAAAGGGCTATAAAAAAAACAAAAAAAAAACAAACCCAAGGAACAACAAACAAACAAAAAACAAGCAAAAGAAACAACACCAGAAAAAACCCCAAACACATTTCAAAAAGATTTCAGCTGAAGTTTGATAATAAAAATGAATGAATTTTGTTTCTGGAGTCAGAAAATTCTGATTTACTTTTTCATGAACTTTCGAATTACCAGGGTTAAAACTTTCAAGTGGTCTTTACCCACATGTAACAATAAACTACAGAAAATAAAACCACAAGTAGAATCCAGAATATTGTTGTTCAGCATTGACTGTAAATATATTTTGCCCGCAGGACGTCAGTTCCTCTTATCATCTGACTGCCTCTTCTGTTTCCATATTCTACTTGCTTTGAATCACATGTTATCTATTTGCTTTAGTCTGAGTGGACAGATGTATACTAAAAATAAGGTCAGATGCCAGTAGGACCACTGCTGTAAAAAATAGCACCTCTTTGTTGTTAACACAGCAATACTTTAAATATTGTATGGACATCAAGGAGTCACACAATGGCACACTTTCACTAAACTTTTATAAAACATTAAAAAAAGTGTTCACAAAAGTGTCCAAAAGCATGAAGGCAATCAGAGTATACAGCATTTTTTTTAATAAAGAATAGAATCTAAACAATTTAGCTAATAGAAGAAAAAAAAAACTACTTTGGGGTTAAATATTGATATAGAAGATATACATAATGAGGAGCTACTGTATGTAGTTGTTAGTATCAGGATACTTGCCTGGTCACATCATCCTAACTGGAGGTAGAATCTGAGAGTCACTGAGATAAGCTAAATTCATCATGCCAAAGGAGGTCCCAGCAAATGTATGTGTGCGTTTGTGTGTTTACAGGATGACGCAGCAGCAGGTCGCTGGATAGTTGTCGGCACTGACTTGGTTCTCATTTCCGTAAACGTAGTAGTCATGTATGTCACCTTTCCACTTGTAGTTTACCTTTGTGATGGGGATTAATTCCACAGTCTGCCTCTAATAAAGACAGAGACAAAGTTATTTTGATTTAAAAAGTACCAGGTCTTCTGGAAAAACTTTGTCTATTTGTTTAGTACAATGCAAGAGCTTACAGGACATGTTAGCTTAGCACAGTGACTGTTAGCAAGATCAATCGATCTTTATTGTAAGTCCCAAATGGTGACAGAAATTATTTTTGACAGGCTCAGGGGTTCACGTTTAAAACATTTAAAACAAAGTGTTTAAAAGAAATTAACAAAATATTAAAAAAAAAAAGCCATGCACTGGATACATACATTTTGCATTAGATGACCACTAGTTGTAATGATCAGTTGATTATTTCCCAGAATATAGACCCTTATTTAAAAAAAAAACAAAAAAAAAACAAACAAAAAAAAAAAAGGTGTCATTTACATGTACCACCCTTTTCCAAGTGTGTGCCCCCTCCTGGCCCACCCATCAAAAATGTTCTAAAAAATGATCCTGACTGAAAATTTACTAGTTTTATTTATAATAGTTCAGCTTTTATTGCTTCTCTTTCAATTGACACAATTCATGTCTGTTCTTTGATATTAACTGTCATTTCATTTACTTTTAGAGCTCCTGTTTTAAATTAAATGTGAACTTTTATCTCGTATCCTTTAAATCGACACCTCAGCTACTTTCAGTGTTTATACTTTTATATCTCAATTCCTTTACATTCTTGTGTATAAAAATAAAGAGGCATTCATAAGCACAAATGTTATTCAGCAACATATAATTGTGTGAAAACGTGAATCGCATTTTTAACTTAGAAAAAAGACATTTTACAGATCACAGATTGTCCAACATCAAAGTGCATGCATTAACTCACTATTCAGTTCCTGTCACTTCTTACCCTCAAATACTTCAGCTGATAACTGGGAAAACTTTTCTTTAGCACTAGAAATTTAACAGATTTATGATTTATTTTCTAATATGTCAAACAAAGCAAGCGCTGTAACTCTTATTAAAATAATAAAGATTTCACAAGAGGACCGCATGGCCTACCAAATTTTGTCTTTCCTTTATAGTTTTTCGGATGAGACAGAAACAGACAATACCGGCTCATTCAATGGAATAGAGTATCAATATAAGCTGCATTATTCTTGTAATTCAATGTTGAGCTGGACCAGTTTACTTCTCTCTGCCTGCTCTACTCAGTCAGTAGCAGCAGCGCATTAGCCAATTCCACTGCAGCGATCTGTAAACTAATTTCCTCTCCAAGTAATTACATTTACTTGTAGATGCAGCCAACATCAAAGCACAGTCTATGTCAGTGGTGAGCTTGTCTAAAAGGACCTTGCTGTCATAGAACTAGTCAGTACTCGTTAACAATAACCATGATTCCAGATTCATTATTTTGTCTTGCCCCTACCTGCTGCAGGATCCTGGAGGTTTGAGCGTATTTGGATTGATGCTCTCTGACAAGACGCTCAGATGCCTCCGAGATTGATGGGTTTGGGAACCCGAGCAGTGGGTAGACCTGAAAGGAGACAGGGAGAACATTTTTTCAGTGAAAACTTTTTCAATGATAAATGTGTTTTATTTACAATACACGATGCCTGTAAGTGTGTGTACGTGTGTGTATGTGTACCAGGTACTGGCTGTTCTTGAACAGCTCCTTGCCGCTCACTAAGCGCAGATTATCAACCTTCAGACCAGAGTTCTGCTCCACCACATGATCTTCCAACTGGTTTGTCCTCAACAATTAGAGACACATACACAAACATTACATGAGGCTGACTCTTCAGTACTGTACACCCTGTGAACTGCACAAGTTTTGTAAATAGAATCCCAGTGTAGTAAACATTTTATTTGGTCTTTAATATTCATCAAAGAACACTGAAGCGTCATCCACACTCAGCAGCTACTGTATATAGAACAGTCTGTACATTTATCAACCTAATTGAATTATGAATCTCTTGACAAGGCATTCATCAGGAATCAAAAGATAAAAAAGTAGTATATTGCAGATTTAGATGGTTTCAGAGGGTTTCCCACCCCTACAATGGACAGATAACCTGTCCAGGATGTATGCTGCCTCTCGTCTGAAAGCAGCTGGGATAGGTTCATCGGAATAAGTGAGAATAGACAATGAATGGATGGATAGATGCTCCCTGCTCCAACTCGACTGGCACAACTTGATGGCTAATCAACAGGCTTGTGCAGAACTTGGGGACAAGCTGTTGAGGATATCCATTTCATCTGAATGAGGTGCGTTGGAGCTAGACTCCTTAAAGATTCACATAAACTCTGTGACCCCGTAAGAAAAACCCAGACTCTCCAAAAAGCTTTGATGTTCTAAATAAACCTTTGAACCTCCCTACAGACTCCTCGAAACACTGGAGGACCCAATATAATGTTTTTTAAAGAACCAGTAAACAGCCACTTAAATCCTTTCCTGGGAATTTGACACAGTTGTAGGGCTGTATCATAACTTACCACTCCACTTTCAGTTTGATGTATGTCAGCAGTTGTCGTTTTCCCTTACAGGTGTCACACTCCTTCGTTCCACGAGCATCACACACTTTGCACCTAGAAATACAAATACACACACAAACACAATTGTGTGACGTGCGTCAAATTCTTAAGTAGTCTAATTACATCCAAAAATGGTCATTTAAAAAAAAGAAGAAAAAAAAAAGAAGAAGAAAAAAAAAAGAAAAAAAAAAAAAGAAAAAAGTTTTTCAGGCCACTTTGGGTTTTTTTCCCCGGTCTATTGAGTTTGAAAATAATGTTGAAATGGATTTTATTATAGTGCTTTGGCTCACTCTTGTGGTGCATTCAGAGACAATCTGATAGTAAACTGATTAAAAAAAAGGCCCAAATTCACCAATAATATTTCACTTGATTACTCAAGCTAGTAACCAAAATACAACTATTATGTAAATAGAGACATAATATACTTCCATGTGCAGTTACATGTTAAAAATGATTAAAATCTGGATAAAATTGATCAAATGAGAAGAGAATTGCAACCCTGTAAACATATTTGGTAAAATTTGGCATGTTTTCAAACTTCTATTGGGAAATATCAACTTCGCTTTAGTTGTCTTTTGACTAAGTTAAATCCAGAGGATGTGAATACACCTGGATTTCATGTTTACGGCTTGATTTATTTTTGCTTTGGTGCTTGGACCAACCTTGTTTTAAGCATTAAAATCTTATTGTCAGTTTTTTTATGCACAGTCAGATACTTAAACATAAAGCAAACTAACACATTTGTATGTAGTTAAATTGAATACTGAAGTCTAATTACACTAGACTCAAGGATGTGTTACTTCTCTTACCTGTCACTAGGGGTGTGTGTGTGTGTGTGTGTGACTGAAGCTGAGTGATTGTCTAATTAATATCACCTGTGTCTGCCTGTGGTGTTGGTTTTCTTGGTACAGAGAGAGGGTGAGGCAGGGTGCCAATATTTTCTGTTGACCGCTAAGTTTAAGTCTAGTTCTGCAATTACATCAAAATAAATGTAAGACAAGTAAATGTTTTACATAAAGGTAAAACAAACACCCTCAAACTGCAGCAAGACACTTGGATTCAGCATGTCTGACAGACCCCTGTGTTCTCCTCTCAGTGACAAAGTTTGGTAGTCACTATACTCATGTAACAGCAAGACATCATTTATCAAAGTAGATCCCATAATGAATTTGTTTTTATCTGAGCCAAGAAGCAAATCTAAAATATTTTAAGTGAGCAAATAATCGGGTCCGTGTTTATATGGTAATGTCAAAAGTTGCACCGATCTATGTTCCTGGTCAATTTATTTGTTTCTAATTAACAGCTCGACTTATATTGGAGCCTCACCCACAGAACCGGACACCCCCATCAACATCATTTGTGACCACACTCTTGCTTACTAAATGTGGCCCCTAACCCTTTTATTCCCAGGCATTAGAACTCTCTGACCCCTCTGGAGTACCTCTCTTTTCCCGTAGCGTTACAGTGAGTGCAGTTTTCGTCGCCCCTCATTCCAGAGCCGTTGCACACCCAGCACGGTTTCTACAGACACAATACAAACACATTCTTCATCGTAAATGTGTTACTCTCACTGACTTGATCTGTTCAATCTACTACACCTTATTTTCTACAAGCCATCATTTACAAAATTAATGATTTATTAATGAACTAATTTATTATTAGTTAAATGATAGTTTTCTTACATATCCATTTCCGTTGCACTCAGTGCAGGGCAGCGTCCCCTGGCCATGGCACTTATCGCATTCCTACACAAGCACATGTATGTACACAAAGACACACACACACATACAGAAAAGTTAAAAATAACAATGTCTTATAAAAGCACAAATGCTACTTACTGACTGACTGTCAGCTGTTCTCATTCAACTTCAGGTCAGAGTTTATACTCCCAGTAGAAAACCACAGTACATTACAGACGCTGTACCATATGCTAGCAGCCGATAAACTCAGTATCTGAAGTTCATTAAAACAGATTTCAACAGACCCCAGTCACTTATTAAAGACCTCAAAAAACCCTTTCATGGATCTCTGAAACATCTTATACATTAAACAGTCTCATTATTTTGGGTTAATAAGATCAGGTCCTGATCAAAATAACAACTGCAGTTTCAGTGGTCAGCCACATATAAAAGCTATACAATCATTAGTTAAATCTGATTTTTAAAAGACGGTAAGAAGATTTTTGGTGGCTTTTCTGGTGTTCAGGGGGAATTTTGGATTCACAAACCACTTAACTAACCCAAAACAAAATCTTCTTGGACATCTAGAAAATATTGACTGGTAACGCATGAAGGGCACCATGAAATTAAATAAACCACATGTTTAAGAACCAGTGGCATTTTTCATCTAGAACAGCATTGTCATGCAGCTTTTTGAAGCAGCAGTAAACATTGCACAAGATTTCCAACAATCATGACTGTAACAAAACCATAACATTTCCCATCAAATCTAGTCTGAGCAGATCCTGTCAAACCCACCAAATACCAGCGGTGAGTTCAGTGAAACAGAACCAAGAAGGAACAACAGAAGATAGTGGACTTTGAAAGACGGCTTCTTCTAAAGATAATGACCTTGATGGAAGAGGTGTAGGGCACGCGAATCTCCTCTTTGTGATTGGTGAAGAGATTAGGGGGTGTGGCCTGGATCTCCCAGGGTCTGGGGGCGGTCTGGGTGTAGAAGTCAGCTGGCTCCCCTGACGGGCACAAACAATCACAAAAAGGATCTGATTAACAAAACCACTGCCACAGTAATGTCAAAAGCTGCATTCAATGTTTCTGAGTGTGAATAAAAGGGAATCTCCCAAAATCATTTCAGGGATTATCCATGAAGACTGGCTTGAACAAACTTCAGTTGTACGCTCACCTTCATAGGGTTTGTGAGCCCACTCATTCGACCTGGACTCAGTGAACGTCTCCAGACGATACTACAGAACACATATCACAATTTAATCACACATTCTGAATTTGCAGATTATACTATTGTTTTAATGACAATTTAGCTGACAAAAATGTCTGTGAAAGGAAATAAAGAAGCATAGTTTACATTTCTATCATAATTGGTTTACTGTTTCAGACATGAAGAGGCTTTGTAAGCTCAGATGTTTATACCACTACAGTCAATGTAACCCAGGTCACAACTCACATGAGTCAAGTGTGTATGAAATGATGTGAAACTGTCTTCAGTGTGGACATGTCTTTTAAACACTGAATCAATAAATGGGCACTTTGTAGTAACAAACATACCTCAATGATTCTGGTATTAACATTCAATTGGTACCTAGATTGGGTGATGCTGGTGTTAATCCAGATGTCCTCGCACCCACATTCTTAGATGACATTCATTGTTTACCTCAAGCTGACAGCAGCAGTTTTGCACATTCTCACTAAAAACTCTCATTTTTCTCAGCATTGATGTGAACTTTGCAAGAAGACATTCACTCTCTCCCTGTCCACACTGATGTTGTTTCTGTTTTCTAACTTTCTAAGAGCTGATTGTTCAGCAAGCATGTTTTAACACGTGTTGACCTCTCATCTAACATAGCCTAACATGCTCTGGAATGAGTCTGGAAGAAAAAGTCAACAAAGCAGGACTAGTCCTTTTCTAAGATTTGGTTTATATCCAATGACTGAAGAAAACAGAGAATGTTCTTATCATAGGGGCTGTGCTTAATATCCACCAAACCGTGCACGCAAGAGTAAAGCATAGATTAATCTGTCAGCATCTCTGCTGCATAGCGACACCTGATGGGGAAATGTCGAGAGGCCTTAAAGTCACAACTTTTTCCTGTAGTTTTTCATTCCTTTTAAAAAAACAAACATCTGCATTCATGTGTTCCTCTGAATTTTACATTTTAGAGCGTAAGAATAAGGCAGTTTAAGGGAGATTTTTGCCTTTTTTTTCCTTCCCCGGGGTAATTTTCAGTTGAAAAATAAACAAAAAAAAAATCCCAAAAAGAAACAGCACATTTATTCTATTATTGCAGCCACTATTCTAACTACATATTGTGTTTTATCTATTTCTGGACAGCATTAACAACATGTCTCGCACCCTCCTAGGCATTCAAGCTTCACGTAGACTACAAACATTAATTCACCCTGTACGCGTTACACGGCTCCATCTTTGTGATGACACCATCGCTGGCTGGTGCAGAGCTATAGCAGCAATTAGATGATGCAAAGCTCTTGAACGCCTCACGGGCCACGTCCTCCGACAGTGAGGGAATGCTAGAAAAACAGAGAAAATCATGTGTTATACCAGAGCATACGTTTTTATACAACCTTGAGTATCTAGTGAATGTAGAGCAGCAGGTGATGTCACCTCCAGTCCTCAGGGGCAGGACCCGGTTGTGGTGGGGATACAGGCTCCAAAGGGATGGGGGGAGGAAGGAAACCTGCAACGGTGGTGACAAAGTTTTCAGCATGCAACTGTTGTTCTGTCAAAAGTAGAGGGAGTTGGACTTTTCTTACCTCCTGCTGCAATGCCCTCATATCCAGGCATATTGCCAGACATATTGGCTGGGGGGGCACTGAGAGGGGGGTACACAGCTGAAATAAACCACAACAAATAGTTCTGTTAATGAAAATGAAAGAACTGATCAACTCTTACTGTATTTCTCCACAACTAGGTCTGATAGATTTAATCTAAGCTATTCCACATAATGTGGACATTTTGAAAAGGCATTTTGTGACTTTTAGATTTTTTTTTTGCCAAAAGTATCCAGTCTTTTCTGTTTAATGAATATTCAGATGGTCAGAATCCAGAACACAGAAAATATGTGGTATCAAATTCTGTTAATCTGTAGTATTGATGGAAATATGTTTTATTTAGAGTTATTTAGAGGAAGCTAATTACAGTAAACTTAGCTTAATGTTTCAGTTTGGCCATGAAATCAAGCTCAGTCTATGTATCAGTGCATAAGCTATTTCCATCGTGTGCAATCAGTTGGTACAGTTCATCCATATAAAACTTATTTTGCCTGCATACTATTGTTGCTTCTTCCGCATTCCTTCCTCATTCTTCCTCTTTCATTTGTTCAAACGTGATCAGTTTATGTGGCAGCATTTCATCTATATCCTTAATAAATTTACTTTTAGCATGAATATGTTGACATTCATATTATCAAAAAAAAAAAACCTGATGAAGAAATAGCATTATGTTGTTCCACAAGACTGTAGTTTACATGATGAGCTCGGCTCATGAGTTTGGAGTGAATTTGACTGCTGATACTTGCCCATGACATTCCTCCCACCTACCCCGCAGCTGTTCCAGTAAGTCAAATCTGAAACGGTGGTGGTTTAACATGACACCAGGAATTACTGAGAAAGGGGCTGGGAACTCCCAGTCTGCTCTGTTTTTCCATTGCAGTGATTTCAGGATTCACACACTGACTTTTACCACTGAAACTTTTTTGGTATCAGTTCACTTTTCTGTAAATCACACAGACCCTTTTTAGCCAGTGACAGATTCAAAAAAATCCAAATGTGATCTATTCTCATGTGTAGCTGTGTTTATTGGGTATCAGAAAAATGACAACCTTAGGGTTATTTCCTGACTACAGTGTTATATTTTTTTCTTAAAATCAACATATTGATCAGTAATTATTTCTTGAATATGTCACAACTGATGTTACCAGCAGTAAAAAACTGATTGTTAATGTAGATATTTGTAAAATTCCTGATTTCCGCCACTTTTAATTTTCAACTTTCAAGGTTGCAAAGTAGAAAAAAAAGGGACCCTGGATGGTCATTGTTGGTAAGCAGTAAAACCTTCTTTGGAAATAATCACTTATTGTAAATGCTTTCTTTCGTCAGCTTTGGGTTTTAGTTCTTTATTGGGGAGGAGGGTTCCTATAGACCTCCCTGCAAAAAGCTTCTAGTTCTGCGAGCTTCTTGGGCTGTATGCAAACTGAAGACAGCATCAAGTCAATGCAAAAGGGACAAAACTGCATTACACAGAATGCCCACTTGAGGCGATCTAAAGATGTTTACAGCAGATTAAAAAGGTTTCCAGTCTTGACAAGGCGACCAGGGAGCTCGAAACTTCAGCTCAGTTCTGCTTTCACAGTTTGTGCTGTAGTCCTACACTTTCAATTGCACCGTTCCCTTTTTTGTTCTTCAAATTCCTTTTTATCTATTATAAACAAAGAGGAGAGAAACATCAGCAATGATGAATTATGTAAACCATTGTGTTTAATTCCATTAACATACGTACATATTCTCTGTTGATCTTTCCTTATTGAAGTGGAATAAAGTCCACAGTGGAGTCAGATGATGCACCTATGCTGCACAAAGATGTATCAAATCACTAACAAGCAATTGAATTGCTAGCCAAATAAGATTCAGAGCTGTACACCACATGGTATGAGAGCTGATATGCTGCCATTTTGACAGTTACCACCTATTTTTCTGGAACAAACTCCCAGAAAGCCTCAGATCAGCTGA
Organism: Atherinosoma microstoma; assembly: GCA_037177055.1. Lineage (NCBI taxonomy): Eukaryota > Metazoa > Chordata > Actinopteri > Atheriniformes > Atherinidae > Atherinosoma > Atherinosoma microstoma. The sequence continues at coordinate 12,665,620 of JBBBVU010000003.1, forward strand.
ATCACTCATTTTATTTAGATCCAGGTTAAAGACCCTCCTGTTCTCAGCTGCATTTATATAGTTTCTATAATCTGTTGTCCTTTCTTTCTTCTTTTCTCTTGCTTTTGATTCTAAATTACCTTCTTTTCTTCTGTTTTTACTTTATTTATTCTAAATGTTTTTAATGTACTTTTTCATGCTTCTTCTGCACCCCGCTGTAATGCTTCTAATGATTTATGTAAAGCACCTTGAATTGTCTTGCATATGAAATGTGCTATATAAATAAACTTGCCTTGCCTATAAAATCAAAGTCAAAACTTATTCTGGTGTATATTGATGTACCATGTAGAAACAAATACAACAGCAGAAGAAATGTTCAGTTGTAATTTGGCAAAAGCTTAACAGAGGTGTTTCTTGTTAACACAATATTCAGATTTCCCATCTGATATCAACTATGTTCACATCAGTTTTGGTGTGGTCTTATTGTGAGGTTGATTATTAGACAATTAGACAATTATTTGTGTTTTACATAACAATAACGGTTCTTATACAGTTTAAAAAGATCTTATCAAATGGAAATCTTCCCAGTTTTTTTTATGAGGTTGACTCATTTTTCAAGCCCACCTTCCTGGTAATTGTTCGCTGCCCTCGGATTGTTTGTCTTTTTAACCCTTGTATGGTGTTCATTTTTTTGTTACTCAGCCAGTGTTTATGGGTCTGGTGGACCCGTTGCATTTTTGCATTTTTAAAATAATACAATCAAACAATTTATGCAACACTACTCAGTA
>JBBBVU010000003.1:12675834-12695649 GCA_037177055.1 Atherinosoma microstoma
CCATCCATCCATCCATCCATCCATCCATCCATCCATCCATCCATCCATCCATCCATCCATCCATCCATCCATCATATATTGTCTTTACCTGCTTATTCCAATGCCAGGTCACGAGGGGACAACCTATCTCAGCAGATAGGGGAGAGGCAGGGTACACCCTGAACAGGCTGCCAGTCCATCATAGAGCTAAGTGAAAACCAGTTTTTGAATTATTTTTTTTAATCAAAGTATTGCTGAACATAATAGTTTCATATATGTTATTCTAATTTTAAGTCGGTTTTAAAGCCATTTCAACACTGAAAGGACACGTAAGTATTTATAAACTGATGTCCACCAACTGGGGCCAGATAGTGCCAAACTGTGCCAGGATGGCAATTTTGGAGACCTTAACTAAACTGTCTGTACAAAGATCTCTCATTAATTTTGCTTTACTTCACTTTATCAGAGTTGGCCTTTATAGAGTTGATGTTTCCCCTTAGAAAAGCCTGAAACTTCTTCATTTGTGCTATGTGCCATCTTCATTTAGTCTTCACCACATATACTGATGTATTTTGATAGATCTCACAAGTGTTCCCTTTACTGTGACTCCAAAAATATCCAAATAGACCCGGGTATAGAATTTTTTAGCGGATGCTTAAAAGATAGGTTCAGTGTTCAAAATATAACCATTTAAAGTAAAACAAGTTAATACATTTTAAAGCGGTCCAACCCTAAAACATGATTAATGACTGTATAATTCTGTATGATCAACTTTTACACTTCAGACTTAGAGAGGAAACACTGAGGCAATTTTCTAATGTTGCTATTCTTAACAGATTCAGGAGGGAACTGAACTTACAGCTGAGTCTCTGGTCCTCCTCCACTAAGAGGATGTTTACACATCACCAAATGTGTGTATCTGTGTGTGTATGCGTGTGTCTGTGTGTCTGTGTTGTCCGGGTTAAGCAGAGTCAGGCATTCTTTCCATTACACTCATCAAATCAATGTTCAACACTCCTCCTCCATCTACTGTCCCTGCAAAACCACAGCGAGCGCCTGTGTGTGTCTATGTGCCTGAACATGTGTGTCACCAAAATGCCTGATCAATAAACAGATAGGATATTTGATCAGTTAAAAAGTGGGACAACCAGGCGGTCTGGTGTGGGCTCATGATAAACTGCTGCTGATTTAAATCAGTTTGACGTTATTTCACAGAAATAACGTCTTTTACAGAGCTTAAAGAGCCAACAGCTGGTTCTTCCTCTTGACTTTTCCTCAAGTGTCACCAGCCGGCTGACAGCTGCAGCTTTGAGGGAAATGTCAACAACTAAGCCATGACATCTAATGGTTATGCCATCCTCAGAATGAATAAGACTTTAGTGAAGCTGTGGCATTGTAGTACAATCATCACATCTTGAATGTTATTTGTGTTTAGTGATCACCAGTAGATACCAGCATACAATCACACTGAATGATAGTGAATATTATGTTTAAAAATGTACATGTTAATATTAGATTTATGAGCATGCTGACCAGTGTTAGCACTTAGGTGAAAAGACAATAACATGTGTGGCTGTAGACTCATTGCCTTATATTTGGGGCTGTAACCTCAATATTCTGGCTGTGTAGAATTTCTAAAAGTAATTTCTAACACTAGTTAGAAAAGTTAAAGTTATCACACATATGGTCATGGTTTGTTTTCGTACAGAGAGGATGAACTCTCGGTAGGGAAGCCCCATTCAAAGACACCGTCTCGAACATCTCGCCTGTTTTCTGTCAACCACACAGAAAGGTCAGCATGGGTCTGTTTGTCACAATGACTGCTCAGTAAACAACCTCTTCTTTAAAGGTGGCTGACAGTAAGTCACCATGGCAACAGTAAACATCAATGAGTCCTTACAGTGTGTTTACATGAAGTGCATTACAGATGTTTGATCTTGGCAGCTTCTGTTAAAAGAAACTGAATACAGCACGTAAAGAATGCCAGAAGTTTAGATTTTATTCATGTCAGTCGATGAAAATGACATTAACCCATATGCATCACTATCAACATTTTCTTCCAAATTCTTCCTCTTCATTGGGTCAGCATTTTGGCTTTGTTAGTGCAAATGGCACAAGTTTTTCTAACAAAGTCTCTCTCCTGACACACTTTGGAATTCAACTTTTATTTTTTTATAGGTTAGCAGAACACCATAAAATCTTTTTTACTTGAAGTGATACGGAAGAGGATTAGGGCCACTGGAGAAAAAAAAAGGAGAATTCTGGTTTTTAATCTCAAAATTCAGGGATTAAAGTCAAAATTCTGACTTTTATCAGAAATGGGAAAAAAACTCCCTAAAAAAAAACATTTTTTTCTAGTTTTCGGACAAAAGTCAGAATTCTGAGATTAAAGTCAGAATTCAGATTTTTTTTTCCCTCTCATAATTCAGTTTTTTTTCTTCAGTGGCTCTAATACTCTTCCATATACTAATGACAGTAATGCCCACTTAAAAAAAAAACGACTAAAATTTAAGATTCATGTTTCAATTTTTTTTTGCATTAATCCCTTAAACAACTTCAGTCTTTCTCAAAACTACCAAACATTCAAAGATTATAAAGGTTTTAAACTCTGTAAATTCCAGCTTGATGACTTCATGTCACTGTTGATTTCGTGAAAAAAGTGACATTTACATAAAACAGATTTTGGATGGCTGGGGGATTTTTTTCAAATCTGTCATGTGCATGTTAACGATTACCCAAAATATTGACTTTGATACATTATTATATTTTGTGTAGCGTCAAATTTAAAATTTATTATCTTCTTGAGTCATTAGGAAAAAAATGTCCACTTTCAAAAGCTACTATAAAAAGTTAACAGATTTATATATTTTTCTGCTTTTTTTGGTGAAGTCTGTTGATTAAATCCAGTCCTGATCAAGGCAGTCTGATATTTAATAATCATTGAGATTTTAACCCTTTAAATGCTAGTTTTATTACATGGTGCTAATATTTTTAATGAAAAACATTCAAATATGAGTTATTTATCCATGAGTGATATCCATATGTTGGGATGCTGTGGGTTGATTTTTAACCAGTTTTGGCTATGTCAAGGATTACCCCAAATACTGACTTATATGAATTCATACTTTTTGTGCAACATCTAATTTCAAATTTCATCTAATTTCTTGGGTCATTTGAGAACAAAAATGTCCCATTGACTCCCATTATGGTCAGTATATCATTCGTTCTTTTAATATTCAACTAAAAATTGAAATTCCAAACATAAATGATCAGCTTGTTTTTCATTATTCTTTTAGAAAATGTCAAACAAAAAACTGAAATCAGGCTGTTTTTGCACTTTTGATTTGAAGTTAAGATTGGAAGAAGTTAAATTAGAAAAATGGCCCACAGACAGAAATTGATTTTAATATCTAATTTGTCGGATTTCCATGACCCGGAAGTTGTCTTTAAAACCATTTTGCTCAGTTTCTTTAGGTGTTTCTGGTCTGTATCTGTCCTTCTCAGCATCAAATCCCATAACACACATACACCTGACATTATGTCCATGTTAACAGAGGCTTAGCCCATGTTAACCCAGTTTAGTGGGTTGCACTGTTTAAAGCAGCCTTATATTCACTCTTTTAAAAAAAAAAAAAGACTTTGAAACTCTTAAAAAAAACAATATTCCTGACTCGTTAGATGGCACAGTGACATTCATTATGTTAATTTTTTCTGGAGGCTTCGCGCCCTGCTATAATCAGATATCAACACAGCGGCCGTTTTGAGCGGGCATTGGCTGATTTAGCAATAAAATGCAAGAGCATATTATTGGAGGAAGAGAAGAAAAGAAAGAGAGAAAGAGACAGAGCAAGAGATAAGACAAGAATCAACAAAAGACTTTTACAGTCTGGAGAAAGACCTCACAGTACAAGTAGGATGCAAGATGGACGCCAAACTAGCCATCAGTAGGGGACACACCACTGACAAAATCTGCCAAAGTTCTGCATTGCTTCTTTAAGGATATATTTTCCCCTGGTTAGCTTCATTTGGTTTTAGTTGACTAAAAATTTATATAACTGGTGGAGAAGGGAAGAGAAATAACAAAAAAAAGAAGATAGAAGATGGCCCTTACAATGAGGGACTGAATTATCCAACAAAACTCTATTGTATCACAATCTGGTCACCCACAAAATCTGACCCCTTTGGTGAACTTATAAGTGTAAAGTACAAATGGAGTATAATTCTATTAAATATGTTCAGCATTGTGTTACTTTATGGAGATGTGTGCAGTGACTTTCATTATACATCTTTATTATAATAAAAATGTATTCTAATCTTGAAACCCATTTTTAGAAACATGCTTTTTTAACTTCAAGTTATTATTTCAAAATTCAGGGTGTGTAGCCAACAAGATACAGCATCAGGGCAAGCAAGAATGCAAGATGAATACCAACCAACTCATGACTTGTTGCTTCAGATTTTTAATTGAACTTCTATACTCAAGTCTCTGTTATTTATATATATTTTTATTTATTTTTTGGGCTTCATCAGCAAAATAATAAAGCTTAGCATGTCTTGATAATCTCCCCAGCATCTGGTCCAAATCAGCAAAGTAGCTGCTGGAAGCCTGTTTTTTGTTGTTGTTGTTGTTGTTGCAGAAACCCTGTTTGTAAAACTGGAACAAAGGAGCACCTCAGAACCAGTCCTGGAACTGCTTCATTTGAAAAAAAAAAAAAAAAAAAAAAAAAAGTATTTTCAAAACCCAAAAATGTTCATATGCTAATGCTAGCCACAAGCTAGGTTACAGTAAACAACAAGTTAGTTAGCATTACATGCTAACATTGGTGGCTTTTTGGAGCATAGAAATATATTTATTTAATTTAAATGTTGTGCTTTCTTTTTAATCTGTATACAGCACATTAATGTAATCCAGACTAACAGATGACTGCCTGCTTTTGTTTGCTTCACTTTTTGAAGGGGGAGTTGAGTGAATGGCTCTTTTTAAATAATGAAAACTACTTACTAATGAAAGTATAGTTGAAATGGAATCTATATGTAGTGGTTATCAGCATTGATTGATCATTTCGAGATAAATGGTTCTTTAAAACTTTATTTACACAGTAAATTGTAAACAGTAGAAAGACAACAAAACAATGGACTAAAAAGAAAATCACAGTCCCAAAATGAGGGCGAATATAACAGTCATATGCCCGTATGCCCACACAAACAAATAGGCTAAGAACATTAAACACTCATACAGTTTATAAGCCCGACAGTGATGATACTTTGCATTAATCTGGAATCTTTATATTCAGGACATCTGGAGGAAAAATCACAAAAATTCTGCAAAGAGTAAAACTTGACTGAGCTGGTCTCGCTGATGAATGTGAGTACGTGTCTCTATTTGGTTCGCTGCTGATTGCTTTGTCTGAGTTTGCCTGCTCGCTGATTGTGAGAGACAAAGCAGACACCTCTGTCCATAATATCACTGCCAATGAAAAATGTATTAGTAAATCATACAAATAATAATAGCCTCATAAAAAATTATGATTGCCTTCAAAGAACGGCGAGGTCATGACAGCTCTTGGACCGCACTTTGACTGCCATGCGCTGGTTGTTGCGTGCCACCAATTTGCCCAGGAAACGCCGAGCTTTCTTAGTAAGACTCTCTTTTCGCTTGTAGATGGAGTGTCTGCGCTTGGTGACCTCGTTGCCATCTCGACGGAGGCGGATCTGTCGTACCACGCCCTCAAAGAGCTCGGCCACGTTGTGCTGCAGAGAAGCTGATGTTTCAATGAACTTGCAGTCAAACACCACTGCGCATGCACGGCCCTCTATAGGATAAATGACATGGATGAAACAATTTGATCACATTTTATTGAACATCAGTATGCATTTTCCCATGTGATCTTTGACCTCACCTTCCACAGCTACTTCTCTGGCCCGAACCAAATCACTTTTGTTTCCTACAAGAATGATGGGAAGGTTTTCGGCCTGGCGACATCTCCTCAGCGTGATGCGGAGCTCAGCGGCGGAGTCAAAACTTGAGCGGTCAGTGACAGAATAGACAATAACATAAGCACTCCCCACTTTGAGATTGTCATCATGGGAGGAGGGATCCTCACTGTCCTGTAATCACAAAGACAAGGAAAAATAGGCTATCTTACATTTTAAAAAATCTGATTTTAACTGCTGCCTTGCAGGGTGAGATCTCCAGACCAGCTGTATTTTTAGACCATTTGCTGCAATGTCAAGAAAGAGTTCAAGTAAGTCATGAAATGACAGCTAGGACAGAGTTTATAGCTTAAATTGGCATATAATACAACACATTTATATTCTTTGCTCCTGCAGCATTGACAAAACCTTTGATATATTATAGGCAACTTGCAGAAATGATGTGCAGTTTTATTTAAAGGAAGAGGTTAATATAAATGTGGACAATGTATAAAAAAACAATACTTAACCTTATGGCTTTTCCATTTTATCACTTGTTTATTTAGTGATAAAGCGGTTTGGTCCATCTGTAAATCATCAGATTAGTTAATGTGGTAAAAAATATGACTGAGTGCAGTTCAGTGAAATGTCAGTTTAAAGGTAGGGTAGGAGATGTTTTCCAGGAGCATTTTTTACTATATTGCTAAAAGTCCCCTTAAAGTCCCGATTGCAGCCAATTAAATGCTCTAATGAAACATTTTTGTCACCTGTGGAATGGACAGGACTGAAAAAACACAATCCAACCGGCCCGATCTAAAAGATTGGATGGTGATATGTATATCAAACTCAACTGCCATTCGTCCCTCCCCCCTCTTCGTGTGCCCTTCTTCGTGCACGAATCGTGCACCCTCAGAGGCTTGGAGCACTTAAAAAGGCAAGGAAGCGAGAGCCAGAGCTTATCTACATTAGCTAGCATACTACATCCAAATACGTTACACACTTAAATGTAAGGGACACATAAGGGGAAAGGTGCCTATATTGAGTCGGAAAAGAAAACCTGTTTTGGAAAAGGCTACTAGAAAAGCAAGAGCAGAGCGTCAGCTGAAGCAACAGACAAGGGCTACAGACTGATGCCATGGTGATAGGTAAGATAACATTATGTCTTTATAACTTGGAGAAAACAATCAATCCTGCCCAGCGCTCGTGAATTTTAGACCCTGAACAAGCATTACACGTTCCTGTTAGGGCTGGGCGGATCGATCCAAATATCGATAGTACCGATACCAAGGCTAGTATCAGTATTGTTCGATACCACCGTGATGAGATTGATACTTTTCTTGCAGAAGGCTTTAGGGGCAAAAAGCTAAAGAATCTGAATGAGAGCCAACCAATAGTTGGTTTTGCTTTTGTGTAGCTAATTTACAGTGTTGACTTTATTTTTCTTCAAACAATTATGTATGATAAAAGGGAATAACAGAGTCATTTTAATATTTTGTTACGTTGTTGATATTGTTATTTCATATTGTTTACAAACAAAAAGCTTAAATTTAAATTTCTCAGCTCTGCCATTCAGTTTGTTAATAAAAAATGTTTTATTTGACAAAAATCTTTACACTGTTTGATTATGATCATAATCATAATCAATAATTAAAGCCAAATTCATTAAATAATTGTAAAATTTCAAACAAAAAGTATCGACATCGACATCGGCTATACTTGCCCTGGATCTGCAGTATCGCCCAGCCCTAGTTCCTGTGCTCTGGAGGCGTGGCTTTGGGCAGAAGTCTGAAGAAAGAGGTTTGGACTTTTGAATTGTGTATTTTCAAAATGTAGAGATCCTGTAGCTTTTTCAGGATTTTCTATCCTGCCTTTAAGTAGTGTTTCCAAATTAAGTGTTTCGTAAATTTGGAGTTGCCCTAAATTTAATTCAATGAGATTAATGAAAACAATAAATCAGAAAAATGCAAACTAAATATTTAGACTGCACTAAATAGAAAAATAATCTGTAAAATCACATTGTTAGAAATAATCCATGTAACTTTGGTACAAAAAGTAAGAAAATTTGTGTTTGTTGGATTATGTCTTTGTTGTTACAGTGCTTCTTGGCAATAAATCTTATACCATGTGAATCTTCTCTGTGAACACCAAACAGCTTATTCTGCTATTAACTGCCATGACTTCATCAACAGGTGTGTTTACACTGGTGTTGACAACATGTGCATTGAAACCTGGACATGTTATGTTCAGCAATGAGTTCAGATTCTGCCCTCAGTAACTGGATCAGGGTCAAAGTGTGGAAAAGATGTAAGAAGCTCTATGCTGATTTCAGCATCGATAAAGTAACAGCTTTTGGTCGAGGCAGTATGATGGTGTGGACAGCATCTCCCTCACTAGAAAAAACAAGGCTTGTCATCATTGGAGACGATATCAATGCGAAATATTGAGGCCAGATTCTGCAACCAGTTGTAATCCCAAAGTTTCACAGTTTGGGACCAAACTCTATCCTCCAAGATGATAATGCTTGCCCCCACAGAGCAGGGTTTATGAGTAACTACTTCCAGAATTTGGAAGTGGAGGAGATGGAATGGTCTGCCTGCAACCCCAGTGAGCACTTGTGGGATCATCTTGGGTGTACTGTCCAGAGTGACCAACACAATCACGTTAGCTCACTTAATGAATGCTGGTTGAAGAAGGGGATGCCATCCCAGAACAATGGGATGTTGCTTTTTTCTCATTTGGACCTAAATATGACACCCAACTATCACCAGGTATGAAATCTGATTAATTCTTTACAGCTCATGCTCTCCTACATTCATGTCAACATAAACAGGAACACACAGTACCAGTTTGTCATTCTCCCATGTATCCATGACGATCAGTGTGGTTTCCTCTCCATCAACCGTCAGCGTCCGCTCGTATGTGTCTTCTGCAACAAATAATCAATGAAGACATTTATGACAGATTACAACTTCTTTGAGACTGTGCTCAAAGCCAGCAACGTCATCATGTCGGGTTTCAGTTTTTATTTTATAATTGGTTGTTTTAGTGGTTTCCTTGTTTCACTTAAGGGATATTCTTTATGTTTCTTGTCCAGTCTTACATCTTGTGCCTCTGCTTTTTCCACTTTAATTGTTGACACCCCTTTGAAAGGTGTTAGTTTTGCTTGATTGTTGGTCAGATTTTGGCACGATGATATTTAAATAGAGTTACTACTAAATTTATTTGATTATATTTTATTTTTGATGACTTATGCACAAATAAACAATATAATTGTCAATTTGGGGCTATTTCATGTCACATATGTTGATGATCATATAAAATCATTCAGGTCCCAAACATTTTCACAAAAGAAAATGTAAAAACTTTTCTAACTTGAATGTCTTGTAATGTGAGTTTCATCACCACTAGCAGTTTATAACTACCAATAGATTATAACTGTTTATAATCTATCAAACCAAGGAAAGATTCCTGGTTAACTGACACCACCCGTGCAATCAGGCAATGCTGCAGGCAGGCAGATTGGAAATGGAAAAAGGACAAATTACAGGTGTCTTTGGAAATGTTGAAGGATGTTCTTGCTGGCTATCAGAGAGCTATAAGGGAGGCAAAATCTAAATATCTGTCTGATATTGTTTCTAGCAGCAGGCATTGTCCTAGAGTATCATTAAGTGCTATACAGTCTTCTTAACCTCCTCACTTCTGCTATGAATGATGTCTCTGTTGCTATGTGTGAGAATTTTCTCTTCAATTCTTAGTTGACAAGGTGCATTCTGACAGGCAGGCTCTAAGTGGTCATCTTAATATGGACTTCCCTATTGCCTCTGCTCTTTCAAGGTTTTAGAAAAAGGTGTTTGTATTCAGTTACAGTCCTTTCTAGAAAACAACTCTATTTTAGAGCAATTCCTATCCAGTTTGAGGTCACATCACAGGTCATTGGTAAAGGTTCATAATGATGTCTGTTGATGTCTGTCTGTTGATGCCAAGCGTCCTGTTATTTTAGTTATGCTAGACCTAACAGCAACCTTTGACATGGTCAACCACACTGTCCTCCTGTCACATCTTGAACATTACGTTGGCATCTAAGATACTGTACTAAAGTGGTTTCAATCACATTTATCAAACAGAAACTTTACTGTAATATCTGGTGACCTGTCTTCATCCAGTGCCTCTCTCTCTCTTTCTTGCAGTGTCCCACAGGGGTCTATTCTTGGCCCTATTCTATTTTCATTGTACTGTATGCTACCACTTGGGTCCTTTATAGTAAATGTAAATACAAGTAAATGTATTTTTTCATTGCTATGCTGATGATGGACAGATTGATATATCACTGAAGCCATATCAAAAAGATTCACTAAGTCTTTTATCTAAGTGCACCACTGACTAAAAATCTTTGCTAAGTAAAAACTTCCTTCATTTGAATGAAAACAAAACAAAGTATATCACGTCTGGTGATAATGTGATGGACGATTTTGGCTCCCAATCCCTAACTGCCAGTTTCACTGTCAGAAATGTGGGATTGAGCTTTAATAGTTATTTGAAATTCAATAAACAAATTAACAATGTGGTTATGACAATTTTTTTGATAATTTTACTGGCCAAAGCTAAACCTTTTCTCAGTCATCACAATCTTGAGATAGCCATTCATGCATTCATCAGTTCCAGACTTGATTACTGTAACACATTATATGCCGGTGTCCCTACGTCCTGTCTCAGCCACCCTCAATATGTGCAAAATGTGTTTGCCTGGCTTTTAACAAGCACAGCCAGACAAGAGCACATTAAACCTGTCCTCTTCTTTCTCCACTGACTTTCAGTCAAATTCGAGATTGATTTTTAACTTTTAATGTTTGTTTTTATTGCTCTCAATAGCCTTGCACTGCACCATCTTATTTATCTGAGTTTTTAACTATTCATGAGCATGGCAGGGCTTTCAGGTCATCCTGAGTACAGTTTAGTTCACTGATATGACATTATATGTGATATACTTTTATATTCAGTTTTTTGGCTGCTTATGCAGCTAAATTGTTACAAGAATATTTTAGACATTATTAATTAAAATAAAATTAACTCTCCAGCTGCCCAGCACTAGAATTCCTACATACAGACTGAAAAATCTTAGCTTAATCATGACAACATGACAACAAACAGCATTCATTGACTTCTCTATATTTTCATTTAATTTCAAGGCTCTCACTCTTTATAGGCTTTTCATGATCATGGGAACCTTGTTAAAAAACAAAAATTCTTAATTCTTTATAAAATTCAGATGTTTGAATTTGAGTGTAAGATAAAATATTGCTATTATCTTAGAAAATAAATAAAATAAAACAAAACTGCACAAGCAGTAACTTTGTTGACATGTTATTTAAACAAATACAATGGAATCAATCAGTGTATATCTCCAATAAGTCAATAAGTTTGGTAATAAATGTCTGCCACTCTAATTGAGATTCCTAAATAAGTTGATCTTATTGATAAATCCAATAATTGTTTAGATATATCAATTTAAACCAAAGTAAGAGTTCAACTGAATGGCCAGCCCTTTCTACTAAAGTAATTTTCTCCAAAGCTTGGCTGGGAATTAAAAACAACAAACCAAACAAACATTGGAAAACAACAAATGATGATGGTTATTATGACTGTGGTGAAAAACAGACCAATAGCAAACAATGACAGCACAAACTAACTCAGAGTTTGGGTAAACAACAAGAATATAAACATGCATAACCAGACATAGAGTTCATTCAACCTGAAAAACTAACAGCAGACAGATCCAGTCCTCACACCATGGCAGACTATCATTGGATCAATAAAAGTTGCCAATCGTGGCCAAAGGCCAATAATCACGTGACACGAGATCTGATCAATGATGTTAAGCCAGTCAGGGTTGCAATGTCACAACAAAGTCAAAGATACTGAGCACTACTAAAATGCTGAGTCTATTTTAAACATATCTAAGTGCATACTTAGTGTTGTGCTGGGCAGGGAGAAACCTGTGCCACAGTTTTCTCACAATTCTTTCATTATTTTCTAGAAGTATTCCAACTTAAGTTTCAGAGTATTTCTTTTTTCATGGATGTTCTTGAGCAAGTTAAACATTCATTGTTTCCATGGTGCTTAATTTCCTGTCTGTGCTTTAAATCTGAATAATGGTGGGAAACTTAGACCCTGTCATGAGTGATGAAAACCAGAGTTGAGAGGAACATTTTCAGAGCTATAAATTGAAACAGCGGCTATAATTTAAAAAAAACAATTGATAAACAAGTTGGTGACAACATAAAAACGCTGACAACTCGCACATGAAACATAGACACAAATTCTCACCCCCAGGTTGTTCATCTTTCTCTGTGACTCCTGCAAAAATTCCTGCAAGGCTGGTCTTTCCGACACCTTGGTCGCCAAGCAACACCACTCTGTAAACACAGTCCGAGTCACTCTGTGAATCATCATCAGAGTCTGAACTCCAGTGGGCACGGTAGTGGAGGGTCTTGTCTCCTGGGTTGTAGGATGCTGACTGCCCCAGAGGAAGGTGGCCGCGAAGTGGCCGAGAATGCTCCAGGTCCGACTGAGTGCTGCCAGAGAGCTGAGGGTCCCGAGTCCAGGATGGGTGCTGGTGAAGGGGAGGAATCGGTGTGCTGCTTCGCCGTTGCAAGGGCTCCTTCTGTCTCTGGGTGTTGAGGGTCATATTGCTATGGTAACGGCATCAGGACAGCGAAGGCCTAAAGGACACAATAATTTGGTTTACAGAATAAAGTCTTACCCAAAATAACAAGTTCAATACTTTTTAGAGAGAGGATTTGATTGAAATTCCAAACAATCAATTGGTCCTTGCTGCAGTGATGTAGTTCAGGGTGTGTCAGTACACTGTGACCTCACTGCTGGGTTTGGTTACAGATGGTTGACCAAAAAAATGCGCGAAACCACAAGTGCAAGCATGAAATTGCAGAGGCCATTGTTGGGTTACATGTGAATGGAATTACTTTCATGTAACTCCAATCTGAAGAAATCCTCAGTTGTAAAAACTATCATAAAGCTCCAGAGATTTACTTGCATTATAAAGGTTAAAAAAAATTCCAATACAGCAAGCAGCTGTGTTCCTTCAACTTCCTGCTTGGTAACACTAACTTCCACCATGACAGTGCAAAAGAATCAACAGCTAAGGAGGTTTTATGACCAACAACTTTACCATGGAAAAGAAGTTTATTATTTTGTTCTGCAACTCTTTCCACTTATCCCACAGGGATTGAAATGATTAAATAAAGACTGTTCACTTTCTAGAAGGACTTTATCTGAAACAGAATCTTCAAAACGAGCTGAATATATTGAAATTGAAGGAATTTTGTAGTGGAGCTCCAGATTCCTTTCTGCTTTAAAGTCCATTTAAATACATGGAAATCCACAGAAATAATCCCCTTGTGATCAGTTTGAGATGAGTAGCTGCTGATAATACTGCTCTTAAAATCATGGGTCTCGTTTTGAATAGATGTAGACTACTTTTAAGGTGAAGGCAGACTAAATCGGCATGATATGTGAGGGTTGATACATTTACTTTATTTTCTCAATTTTCATAAACAATCACTTTGCAAAGAAACATTAAAGCAAATTATATTCTGTAGCGAAAGATGCTATACCACTGAATATGTCCACATAGTGGAATTGCAGCCTTATTTCAAACTTAACAGTTTAAAGGAGTCAGAAGATTACCTGTTTAGTGAGTAAAATAAATCTTAGAAAATAATCAGCCAATCCCCTCATGTAAGTGGATTTGTCCGTCTAAACAACAACAGTATAACAAATAGATGTTCTAAACATAGAAAAGCCTCAGAAAAGTTGAAATAAATTGAACAAAAGAAACTCAACTCAGAAATAAAAGAATTGTACAAAAACTACAACACAGACAAAACCTTTACATTTGGGGACTTGCAAATACATTTAGTATCTCTGAGCAACTACACACAAACAAACTTTCTAGAATAAATAATTCAAGATTTTAGTGCTGCCAAGAATGACTGGGAGTGATGGTGAGGGACAATAGACCATCCAAAAGCTCAAAGTTACAAACAAAAAGTAAAAGCTAAACAAAATCCTTTAAAAAACACAATATCATTAGAGATTTCAGCTAATTCCTGCAAAAAACAAAACTTTTAGCTCTAATTTTCAAAGGGGTCAGCAGATATATCTCCCTGATGCAATATACATCAAGTAAATGTCAGCCAGCTGCCAAAAAGTAATGACCAATGTAGCTTTAGTCAAAGTGAATCATCCAGAAAAAGCTTGGAATAAAGGATGAGACATTCTTGTTTTAACATTTCAAAGGTACCACAATATACACAGCTGCTCACATCATGTGATATCTTTAAAAAACTATTCAAAACTCCTCATTAATATACTTAAAAAATCCCATTTACTGACACTCAGTGAGCAAGATATAAAAGCTAATTTGCAAAAACATGTTTTACAAGTAATGTCACAGCTACCATATGTTGTATGAAGTCTACTGTATTTTCCTATGATGCGTCTGAGTATTTTGGAGAAAATTAAAACAAATGTTTCATGTATTCTCTATGTAGAAAATATAATTCAATACTGTAGATAGATATACAGACTTACCATACATGCCATGCACAGTCTGCTTCTGCCCAGCCTCATCAAAGAAGAGAAATGAAGTGAACCCTGTCTCCCTGTGTCTGTCAGTGTAACAGTACCCTGGTGCCACAGTAACCCGCCTGAAAAAAAAGTTCCACAACAGCGTTAAAAATTCAGCAGTGGAATCACAGTTATCTACCTCCCTGTAGCGTGTGTGTGTGTGTGTCAGAGCGACAGCAGAGGAGAAACAGATATCTGAGGAGGGAGTGTGTATGTGTGTGAGTTTTATCAGTGTGGAGGGCGAGCTGGTTTTGGAAACATTTTGGTCACTTCCTGTCTGACCAAAGAGACACAGTTTAACTTAATGAAACAGATCAGTCCAGATGGCCTAGTTTGAAAATGATAGTAAAAGATGTTTTTTCCACTGATTGTGTGAACATAAAGTGAGATTTAGAGTGAGCTCGACAATGACCAAAACAAACACCTGATTCTTATCAAAATTAAATAAAAAACATAATAATTGACTTGAGTGCTAAAGGAAAAAAGCAAGTTTTTATTTACTTTTCACAAAGAATTAACTAATGAAGGATGGTTAAAGCTAGGTGGAGAATTGTTCTGTGAGGGGAAGATTAAGACATATTAACTAGCTAACTGCAAAAAATTAGGTCATGGAGAAAAAAAAAGTTTCTCGACCAGCAGAATGACCTAACTGACTCTGGCTTAAAAATCATTAACTGACTAGTTAATTGACGAAGACACTTATTGACTTAAAATCAAGGGTACGTTTTAATTGAGAAAAGAACCAATTCGGCTGCTGATTAGCATCTTCTTAACAAGAGATTTACTAATTGACAATTTACCTGCAAAGAGGAAACCTATGTTTTAAGTCACTAAAAACAAAATTAGCTAATGTAACGATCTACTTGCTCGTGTAGGTAACAAAGACACTGGTTAACATAAAAAGCAATATAGCCTACCATTAGTTTATTAAATAGTTGGGTGATGAAGTTATAGAATCAATCAGAAGCTAACTAGGCTAACATGCCGTTTAGCAGCTGAAAGTTTCCAGATTAGCAGTTTACTAACTGCTAATTTATGTGAATTATACTAAATGAAAGACAAGCTGGATGAAGAAAATTGTTTATTAGCTAAAATTAAGCGAAGAGATAAGTAAATGAACTAGTAAAGTCATGACTAGCTCACAGATGTACATTTTAGTTTGATACAAGTGTCTGGCTAATCGCTACTTTAACTGCCAGACACTTGTATCAAACTAAAATGTACCTGCTTAACTTACAATGATACCATATTTCTAATTAGTTATGTGATGAAGATACCAGATATTTACAAACCAACTGTTCAATACATATGAATTAAACTGGTATCTTTGCCTCTGACAGGCTAGGCCTACTTTACTTAACCATCTGTTTTCAGTTACTGTTTGCAAACTGTTCAAACTTTCCCACTCCTCAGTGAGAGTTGACAAAGTTGAGAACATGCAGGCACTTGTCCAAAAAAGCTGCAACTCAACGAAATCAAACTTTTTTTTATTTTTACAAAACAGTGTTATGTCTATGCTCTGCCGATAGAGTCCACATGTGTTTGTAGCTCATCAGACAAAGGGATAAGGCAGCAATTTCTAGCAGAAGTTGCTAAGATTTTATAGTCCTGGAATTACTCACACTGATCTTGGCTTCTTCCAACACACAGCCCAACATTTGCAGCCTAAAACCACCCCAAACACATCAAATTACCATAAGAAAAGAACAAGCAGAATAAAATCAAAGGGCTGTGAATCCCATCATATAGGTCTTCCACATTTAACAAAACTTTAACCAGATCATAAAATAAGCCCTGGAACTCAATCCTAATCCTAAAACACAAGGTTCATACTAAGATAGGAACATCATTTTGGTCTTAATATTGTTGTGAGGACCTTCTTAGGTTTGGGGAACTGGCCAAAAAGTCCATACAATGCATAAATGCTAAAAACTATGATAATGACCATTGAAAGTTACTGTAAATGAGAATCTGTATCTCCTGATCCTTCTTATCTTCAAAAGCTAATTCTAATTTGAGTTCTTAACCCAAACATTTGAAAATGTAACAAGCTTAAAGGGTCTCCACTTTGCCTTGTGGACACTCCCATAGTTCACAGAGAAACTGTATTTCAGTGTATATGTCCTGTATATGTTTTCTTTTTCTTTTTTTAAATCAAAGGGCTAAACGATGGATTAAAAATTTTTTGGTAATTATTTCATATCACTGGGTCCTACACCAAACTTTTTAAAAAATATATTCATATTATAAAGTGACTTTTACTCTTTTACCAATCCATTTTTAACCTTGCATAAACTTGCAAACAATTGTTGACCGCACAAAAATCAGTCTATATAGTACATATTAATATATTATAGATTTCTATTGAAATATTTCCACCCCAATCATATTGTATCTGCTCTTCTTTCTTTTTCTTTTTTTTTTGGCTTTATGTTAATAAACTTTCACATAATAGAAAAGGAAAAAACAATGCAGGAAATATTTGCTGAGAATATTTGAAGGTTTCTATTTAATAAGTTGAAATTAAAGCAAATCTCAGGTATGAAATTGATTTTCGGGCATGTATTTAATGATATTGTGAAATGGCCACAGTTTTGGATTTTTTTCATCAGACAAAAACATAAGCAACTGAACCTTCAGAGGTTTACGCTGACCTTTGGTTTATTTAATATTCATTCTTATTTGACTTTTATTAAAAAATTATACATTTCCAAACAGACTTTAGTTCAAACAGCTGACTGAAAATAACTTTTTCAAAGAACACATTTTGGCCTTTACACAGAACATTAATGGCTCTTTTGCTTTATAGATTATATTAGCTGTTAAACATTAAGAAAAGAAAAACAGTCTCAAAACTGTATTAAGAGCATCACCTGGTGGCAAGAACATGTCCTGCAACAGAACTTGATTTCAAGCTTATAATGCATCGCCATAGCAATACAGTAGTGACAAGTGCAAGAGGACATGTTGCAGAGTTTTGTGTATGCAGTAATGTTGCCATCTGCAGTTCCCCTCTGAAAGTTTTTATTTAGTTTTCCTGTTAATACTCTTTATCTACTGACAACATATAGTTACATTTTGTTCTGCTTTTTATTTAGTTAATATTGTCAATAATAGTGCTGATTTAGTGTCAACTAATTATATTAATTCTTTACTGTACTTTGGTCAAAGGAGTTGTTTTCAAATATGTTACCAAAACTATTATTAATGTTGACATCTAAAGGCTGAATTGCAAAAATATTTCACACATTCACACATTCAAAACACATTTCAGATACAACCCCGATGTTTTTTTGTTTTTGACAGTGACCAACATGGACCAAGTGTCTTATGTTTTATGTATCATAATTTTTTATGAATATTGTTCACTTGCAGAGCTTGACTTTACCTCAAAGATAAGCAGCTACTTGTGGTATTGAGTAATAGGCCAAGAAGCGGATGTGAGGTACCCATCTGCAGCTATATGCAGAGTGGTTTGGAGATGCAAGTTAGTCACACATTTTCACACTTTCCTGCAAACTGTCTAAGCTGTTATGCAGAGATCAGACCACTCTCATTAGCTAGAACATTTCAGACCATGTCAGACCAGAGCTACTGTCATGCTACAGCCTTTGTGGAAGTGACTAACCTTCCCAAGTTTATTCCCATGCTCAGAGCATGCAATGTTCAGAGAAACTGCCCAAGATCAAACTAAAAAGCCCAAAAGCCACATCTCAGACTCTGCAGGCAGTTAGCTTGTTAAATGTTAAAGTTCTTTACAGCACAGTTAGAAAAAGACTAAACAAATATTACTTTTTTCGAAAGGTTGCTGAAGAAGGGCTCTTCTCTCTTAAAAGAACATGGCAGCGTGGCTTAGGTTGGCAAAGCCGCATCTGAATAAACCACAAGACTTCTAGAACATCATGCACCGCAGCACATTTGGAAACAACCAAACACATCATATCGGCACAAACATCTCATATCTGCTGCCAGGAGCAGTGGTGGGGGGCTTATAATCTGGCTTTGTTTTGCAGCCACAGAACCTGGACTCCTTGCAGTCATTGACCATGAACTCCTCTAGATACCAAAGTACTCTAGCATCAAATGTGGGGCCATCTGTCTGACATGACCCATACAAAAAGGACAATGATTCCAATCCAAACACAACAGCTAATCTACAAAATAATGTTGAAAGAAATACAAAAAAAAAAGGTGTTGCAATGGTTGTGGTAGGACCTGAAGAGAGCTGCGCATAAGCGAATGTGGCAAACCTCAATGAACTGAAGCAGTATTGTAAAGAAGAGTGGGCCACAACATCGCTGACAACATCATACAGGAAATGATTGCTTCATGTTATTGTTGCTAAAAGGTGCTACAATCTGTTGAGTCATACTTTCCACACGCTGCTACTTCTATGGCTTATTTTTTGTTGAATGAATAATGACAATAATCACATTACTTACAGTACTTCTTTTAAAAAAAATACAAACTATTAATCATGAAGTTATTTGTATTGTAACCCAAGGTTGTTCCATCTGATTTGATTATAATTGCATGTTATATTTTGGGGCAAACTGTAGAGGGCACAGTGCAGAGTTGCCACTGCAGCATTTTTACGCTCACAAGGAAGTTAAATGTTTTGATTTGGCGATAGGTGGTTCTGTTGAAGTGCACACCGCAGGCACGGGGCTTTTGATCCTGTCCTGTCTCAAGTAGAATGCCGACTTTCACAGCTTCATCAGGACGTCTTCTTCCACTTGTAACCAGGGAGAAACTGTGAGACTCAAGCACGGCTGAATCTCAGAGAGGAAGACAGGTGAGCTGAACTATGATCATGGCAGGAAAAAATGAATAAATATATGGATAAATAAATGAATAAGTAAGTAAGTAAGTAAGTAAGTAAGTAAGTAAGTAAGTAAGTAAGTAAGTAAGTAAGTAAGTAAGTAAATAATTAAAAAAAAAAAAATGGTTTTAAAACCAGTTGACTTTTCTTTCTCTTTCTGTTTCTCATTTCTCTGTCGTTTTATTTACTGTATTAGTATTTATAGTCAATATTCTGCCTTTTTCTTTACATGAATTAAGTGCTTTCAGAAACCTTTTTGGTGTTTATAAGCCCCATCAAACAGAAATTTGGCTTCTTTTCCCCTTTTAAATTAATTCGTACCGATTTTTTAAAAATTTATTGTAGCCTGCTTATCTCTTAAATGTAGGGGTGGGTTTAAAAAAATCGATTAATCAATTTAAATCGATTCAAGTTAAATTAATTCAATATCGATTCATAAAACTAAGGATCGATTT
>JBBBVU010000003.1:12734579-12766169 GCA_037177055.1 Atherinosoma microstoma
TCTCTCTCTCTCTCTCTCTCTCTCTCTCTCTCTCTCTCTCTCTCTCTCTCTCTCTCTCTCTCTCTCTCTCTCTCATTACACACACACACACATATATAGAATTTAAGTGCATTCTTATCTCGGTTTTGCATCATCCCTGGTGACCTTTGAGTGTGTGTGTGTTTGTTGAGGGGATTGCAGGCAGGCTGAGACAAACAGGTTTCACTTCACAAAAAGCAGTTAATAAATATTGTGCTTTAATATTCTATTGCAGCAAACAATTAGAAGTTATTAATGTTCTCACCGGAGAATGAAGTCACTCTCCCTCTGTGTGCTGTAATCCAAGCTTCTCTGTTCATTGTTAAATGGAGTACATGTCAGTGTATGCAAGTCAGTGTCATGGTTTCTGTATCATTTAATGGGAAGCACCAGAAAGAGCTCCCACAAAGAGAGGGATATGACCAAACCCAACATGAATTTCTACAGATGTGGAACTTTTAGCGCTGTCGAAGTTTCGTTTTGGTTTGACAACGTGCCACTCTGATGCAAGTTCCAGTGTAATAATATTGATTTCGGTTATTAAAAGTAGAGTGATATGGTGTTTAAATATACAAAAGCTGTGTTCTACATGAATGAAGAAACTGTTAATTATTAAAGCAGGATTTACATGAAAGCAATTTATTTTAACATAACTTTAGGCAGAATGGTGGGAAAATTGATTACTTCATCCACTGCGACGACTGTGTGTGTTTATTTGTTTTTTAGACACTGTTGCAAAGCCGCATTTGACATTGAACTGTGAGGTTGTAAGGATTTAGTCAAAAGTGCATAAACTCTTTTGTATTGGGTTTTAAAAGACATTTAATCTCAATTCATCCCCTTACCACTATCGTCTTTTTGCATAGAAAAGGAGCCCCCACTCTTGTGATGATCTACGCAGCTTTGAGGGTATATCATCACAAAAAAGAGAAGGGAAAGGCCCTTTAGGAATCTAGATAACGCAGACAGAATCACAGAATTTGACAATGAATATAGAATTGCTTTTAAAAGGTTGAATATTGTGGAATTGGTGTGATCTGCGCCCTATACTTATCTAAGAATTTTTCATGGTTCACTGCTGTGTTTAGGCACTTACATACCCCAAATCAGCTTCTCTCACCAAGATGATGCCAATTTCCGATTTTTATGGAATGGCTGTCCGCAGCCAGGAGCAGCCGTCCCCATGACCAGGGCACGCAGCGATCACAGCCAAAGAGCCGCCATCGGCCCCAGAAGGTACCCACTCACCCAGCCAC
Source organism: Atherinosoma microstoma (assembly GCA_037177055.1). Classification (NCBI taxonomy): domain Eukaryota; kingdom Metazoa; phylum Chordata; class Actinopteri; order Atheriniformes; family Atherinidae; genus Atherinosoma; species Atherinosoma microstoma. Next base: position 12,735,854 of record JBBBVU010000003.1, read on the forward strand.
ATGCTCTTACTCTTATGTCTTGAGGTTTCTGCTCTGCACATATTATCATCATTTGATTGACATGGTGCTACAGCAGTAGAAGTGATGCATACAAATGAGCGTTGCGTCTGCAGCAATTGGCTTTTCCAGACTATTCACTTTGTAGAATGGTTTTCCTGTTTTAATTCACTCACTCTTGTATGTAAATTAAATTACATACAACTATGTACAACTGAATGGAATAGAAGTCAAATCTATCCATCTATTTATTTATCATACTCGCTTCATCCAACTCAGGATTTGTGGAATCCAAATGTAAATTTTGTTTAAGTGATTACAGAGAAATTTGTGCAAGCTGTTTTTCGATGTGCGCTGGGAGACAAATAGGTGAACTCAGCCTGCAATTCACCTGCAGTACTACTTGAGCTCTTAAGTATATATGAGGTTAGCTGATATCATTCACACTTAGCACAGACTGAGCAGACTCAGAGAACGCGCTCAAGGGTGTTTCATCGTTCAACCACCCCGAGGCTTTAACAGTCTCTTAAACTCCCACTGTTAGCCAAACTTTAAACTGAGTGTTTCCCCAAGGCTCGACGGATCAGTATGCCCTGAAGCGAAACACAGAGGAGCAAGGCGAGACCACCGGAACAGAGCCGGAGCCAGACGGCGGGTCGGCATACAGGAAGTGGATTTTAAGCTGTAACACAGACAGAAGCAGACTGCAGACTCAGGTGGAGATTAAAACTTGTGGGTCACAACAGCACGAGACGGAAGACAGGTAATAAACCTGACAACAAGGACAGCGTGTGTGAGGAGGATGAGCAAATGTGTGTGTTGTGAGTGTGTGTGTGTACGCGCTTCGAGGGCTGCTCTCAGTCTGTGTGTGTTCTTGTGGCAGGCCGTAGTTGAGTCAGACACTTGGCCTCTGATTTCATCACATCGGTTATGAAAGAGACAGTAAAGTTTAACACACACACACACATCCCCCTACCCCCCCCACACACACGTACACACACACAATGTTCCTCCTACTCTGTTTCTTCAATATTTCATCATGTGGCGTAAAAACATGCTAACCATGTGGAGATAACCTGCTGCGAGTGTGTGCGCATGTGTGTGTAATGAGGTCAGTCAGGCTCTTCACCTGTCACTTAGAATCAGCAGAGCTGGCAACACACACATGAGCATAGAGGCCAAAGGTCAATGAACACACAGGAAATCTGCATAATGAAGACGTGACCTCATTTCCTGTAGAGCAGCAGATGTCTCTCTGTGACCCCTGCATGGATTAAAAAACAAGTTCATCTCCATGTGCCTGTTTGTCCTGCTCAGTGCTCACAATGGCTATGAAGGGAAGGCAAAGTGGAAAACGATTTAACAAACATGTTAAAGTGACTAATTAGAATAATGATAATAAAATTAGTTTTTTCTACACCTGCTCCAAGTCTCCACTTCACTGTAGTCTTTATGCATTTGTAAGTATTAGGTTTGTTTGTAGATTAAACTACTTCCTAAATATAGGAATTGGCAGAGTAATATACAATTTAGCTTGGTAGTAGCAAACAAGCAGAAACAATCACATGCTTCCACCTCAGCTTTGCCTTTCAAGGGAAACAAATTGTCAAATGATGCACAATTCAGTCTGTGTGGAGCTACAATGTACATCAGAACTGAGTACACCCCTGTGCAATATCCTTTTAATGTCATATAATTCAAAATTGCATCACCTTACACCATATGCATGGCTTTTACCTTGAACAGTAGAGACATCCGCTCTCATGAAAAAAAATTTTTTTTCCATTTAGTACCATGTTCCTCACACTGTAGCAAAAGTCAATACAATTTTCTTTTTTGAAATTCAAATATTAGTTTTTATTTTTAAACTTTGCTTTTATTAACAGATTTGGTGACTTTCACCAGACACCAGAATTGCATGAATTTCTGGAGAGATGTTGCTTACATTATTCTTGTAATTTTTGTGTTTTTTTAAAAAGAAAAATATTGCCAGTTATAAGAGGGGGCATGTGGCCACCAGTGTTGACACATTATACATGTTCAGAATGATCTGAGCTATGAGTTATAAATGTTTTACTTTTCAGAAAGGTGGTGCCGCTGCTGATCCGGGCTGCTCGTTAAAGTAGGGTATGGAGAATAAAATTGTGAACCCAAATAATCTAGAGTTACTCCAGGCCATCATTCCCCTTGTGCATTTTGTGAAAACAAACTGGTATTACAAGAAAAAAAATTACTTTAAAGGACTGCATCTTTAAATAAGCTAGAAGACAGAGGAACTGTGCTTAGCTGTGTCCATTGCAGTCCACTGGTCTCTAAATCTACTAGAGATAGGTAAAATGCAGAGCCTAATTTACCAATTGGGATTGATAAAGGAGATATCATTATTCTGTTATTTTTCATATAAAAATAGAAGTATTTCACTTATTCTTTTCAAATAGGCATATTTGCTTCCTTTCTTATTCAATTATAACTTTAAATAAAGAAAACATTGTAATGTTTTTTTATTTCTGACGTGTTAAATCAATAAACTTATGAAATAATCTGAAGTTCTTGTGGATTTCTGGCTAATCAGAATAAATCAGCAGTTTGCTGCAGAAACATTTTTTCATTTCATTTGATTTATTTCAAGTCTGCAATCTTTTTTTGAGTGTGAGATTACAATAAATGAATGAAGATCAATTATCATTAACAATAACAATGATGATAAAATGATTTGATATTTTTTTTTGTTTTTTTGCTATGAAAAACTTTGATGTTGCTATCGGAAAACTAGTATTGTTTCAGTGTGATTGTTAATAATCCACCTTTGTGCTATTATGTCATTATGATGAGGCTTTATTTTCAATTTTGTCATTGTAAGCTTTTTTTAAATGTGTATAATTCAAAATATTCTATTTATTAAATTTGAGACAAGCTTTACTTCAGGTCATTTTTATTCAGAGATGTAGATGTCTGTTCCTCTGATTCATATTCATACTCAGGAAAAAAAATTTCAAACTGCCTGCTGTGGTGACAGAACTTTTTCAGCTATTGAATAATTTTTATCTGCACAATTAAGTGCAAATATTGTTAAGATGTGACCGAAATTTTTTGCATTATATTAATTCATAGAAAATGTAACTACATGGAGAAATTATAACCAGATAATCACTTGAGCAGAATATTGATTATTCTTAAATATTAGGTTTAGTGGTATATTACAGTAAAAATGTCTTTAACTTAACATAACTCATGATGCAATGTGCTGGGTTTTACTGTCAAATGAGAAGTAAGATCAGTTTATTCTTTAAGCCATCGAGAGTTTGATATGACATGACGTTTACAATGAAAGCTTCAGGTTTTCAAATGGTTCCATTTCTTTTGTTTAAGTTTCTTTGAGGCAGAGATGTGGAGATTTTAATTGACAAGAACAATTCTGTCAAGTTTAAAAAAACTCAGGGTTTAGGAGCCTGTTTTCCAAACCCTGCTTTCATGTTTTTCTTAAAGGCTACTCTCTGAGTTAATGGGTTCCAAAGAGGACAAGCTTTTAGCATGTTTGAATAAGAAAGAAACTGAGGTGAACAGATTTGAAGAAATGTGACTGCCAAGCATGTGGCTGCAGACTGAACACAGATTAAGGTCTGAAGCTGGCAGGTGGCTGCAGGTCAGTCTGTCTGAGTGGATTCAAACTTAACAGACATCATTGTGGCAAGTTTGTTACTGATGGAGGGCAACCTCTCATTCAATGCATGAAAATGAGCATTTCACTGGTTCATACAGCTAATTTAATGCTTCTCAGGAAGCCAAAATTATTCATTTTCACTCAGCAGGCATCTCTTTCTTTTGTTGGTTTTCAGAAAGTTGTAGACATTGTTTTGTCTTTCACTTCTTTGATAATTACATTTGATAAAAATGTTTTATAATGTGAGTGAATTGGTATATTTTGTGGCATAAAGATCCAGAATGTACAAGTGCTTCAAATGAAACTTTGACTTGAATCTCAGTAAACAAAGTACTAAGCTACTGCCAGCAGCTTGTTGGTTTGGCTTATAAGAAAGACTGAAAAATGTGGGAAACAGTGGTAAGATGCAGGTACACTGTATTTCTAAAGCTCTTTTCTTATATCTTATATCTACTTTGCCTCCTCTCTTTTCTGTATTCCTGAGTTGAAAATATGACAACATCTCCTAAATCAGCTCCTAAAATACACCTGAAGAAAAGAGGATGATTGTTGGAGAAGCTGAGAAGATGTGCATGTGTCTCATCTACAAAAACATTTAATTGCATAAATATTCTTCACATTTAAAGGCAGAAATTCATCATTTCTAGATTGAAGGAATTAAAAATCAACCCTGACCTTGTATTTACAAAGTCGAGATAGCAGTTGACTCGGAGCTGGCTCTTCTTCTCCTGGACAGTCAACATAACGTCATAAGTTACTTTGGCATGTTCCACAAAATGGTAATATGGTTTGCAGTGTGTTTGCACTTTGCACATTCGATCGTAGACAAGTAGGGGTGTAAATAATCGGTTTGATCACAAAACGATATCATATCGATTTAATGGATAGCGATTCAATGTTTGCAGAAATCTCCTATTCAGTCACAATCTGATTTTGTTTTGATCCAACAATTGACATGAAACGATATTACGGGTAATTGTTCATATCAAAATTACAACAAGCAACTAGAATCTGGTCTACACATATTGGTCTACAGTTGGTGCACATCAGCAAACCTTGGGGTGAAATGATTTAGCTTTTTGCCCTTTAACAAAAATTTGACAAAGGATGCAGCAGTGACACAATATTTTCAACCTTTTTATAAAAAAATGATTAAATTCAAACTTCAAAGTGAGAAAGTGTTGTCTTTTTCTTTAAATTAATTTTGCCTTAAAGAGCATCTTTCAGGTTAAATATTCCATAATAAACTGTTTTAAAATGTTTTCAAAATGTTTGAGAGACACGGTGGCATACAAAAAAGGTTTCGAAAATGTTTAGATATAAAATTAAACAAAATTTAGTTTGTCTGCAATTAGTGCTTCAAAAAAAAACAACAATTCTCTTTGTACCACGTGACGCTTGACGTCTCACAAGGTAAACCAGCCTGAACGACAGCAGCTACCGGCTGAGTTTATTGCGGAAATTGTGTCCACATTTTTCTAAACAGGAAGATTCCTACCTTTCGCTCCTGGGTGAGATTTGTCCAGGCTTAGCGCCAGGACTTCACTGCAAAGTCTGTTCACCACAGAAACTCTGTCATTTCCAGTGTCCACTTTGTGGAAAAAAGGGTAAGTTGGTTTTGTATCAGCAACGATTCAATTATGTATGCAATTGTGTAGATGGTAAAAAATACTGTTCACAAGTTTGAATGGAGACTTAACGAGGCAATGTATTGTTGCTACATCATCCAATGATCAGATTTTACATCGGACGCTCACATTCATGGACTTTATAGTGTTACCCCTCAATCCCACTGAACACAGAAGAGCTGCGTCATGTTCAATTCAATTCAATGGGAGCGGTCCTAGCAAGTGGGGGAAAGCAGCCCGGTGCTGCAGAAGCAGAAGTGATTGATCTGTTTTGGCTTTAACTTCTAAATAGTCGTTTTAACCTCATAATAAATAGTGTTGATTGTCATAACAGTATGAATAGTGTTTCCCTTCATAAACCCTGCTAAACGTTCCTCTGCAGAAATGCCATTGATCTTTATCTCTGAAATCTAAAAATAGAACTGAGCGAAATCCCCTGCAGTCAGAAAGACCTGTGGCCGAAATATGTAGAAATTTCTATTCTTCACATAAATATCAAACCTTGTTTTAATGAAAATTAATGTAGTTTTAGGAAAGGTCAAGGAGCAGCAAGGCTTCATGATTTCATATGAGTAGTGTTCTGCATTTGTGGGACTGAGGGATTGCTCCCCATCAACAGCTCCTCTCCTGGATGGTGGAGATCTTGTTGGTGGCTTCAGGTTCAAAACTGTAGGGATCAGGTCTTTCAGTTCTGAAAATGATTATTTTTTCATCCTTCTCTCTCTCCTGTCCATGCCATTCAGGTGCGTTAGCCATGTCTGTTTACATCGCAAATATCCTTGTGCAATGTCAGTTCTGGTAAAACATGTTTTTACAGGTGTTTAGCCTTTTTAATAGTGAATTACAGATTTCTTTATTTTTTAATACACAGACTTCACCAAACACAAGATAGATATTATCTATAAACAATCCTTCATGCATCAATCATGCTCTTAACCTGCAAGTTGCTCTTTAACATCTCTCTCCCGTACTTTCATCTAGGTGGGAGCAAAGCATGAGTAGAAGAGGATATAGAAATTAATTAATTAATTTTCTGTAACATTTAATCCAATTCAGGGTCGTAGGATGTAAAAATTGCCCAGATAAATATTTTCTACAGAACATTTAACTATCTTATTGTTTTTTGGTCAAAAGTTCACTTTTCTGTTTGAATGTCTCTTGTCTCCTTTTACCCCTCATGTTCTTTTTCTATTCCTTCAAAAGCATGCATCTAAGATATGGTATGTCACATTAAATATGAATAAAGATTATTTAGATTCAAACATGTTTTATCTTGTTCATAATTAAAGCATTCACTTCATATCAACCATAGAATTACATCTATTACATGAAAAAAGCCAATTCCCCAATATAAAAATCATCAATCAATCATGCATGAATTAATACTGGCTTCTGATTCAAATGGCCATAAAATAAGGTTTGCAGCCTGAAAGGGGAAATATTTTAATTTCATGGTTTAACTTTACAAAGATGACAGACTTACTGAACAGAGAAAAGCTTGAGTATCGCTTCAGAATCATTTTCTGTCCTTGATTTGTTTGAAAACTTTTCAATGTACTTTACAATCAGACACAAAGTTTGCAGTAATTTTACAGTTGGTAGCCTATTGGTAAGAGGAAAAATGCAAAAGTACAAAAGTTTAAATATTTGGCTGTTTTTTGGATTCACCTTAAAACGAATGGGTCAAGAATCATAAAAAATCTTAATCTTTGCAGTTACATTAGTTAATGTTTGCTTATTCAGTTGCATGATATGAATCTATCACACATAATATAACATGATATCAGCATAGCTGTTTGGAGCCCAGCAACTCATTAAGTCTTGAAACCTCTGATGTAGTGACACAAACAAGCTTTGATATTTTTTAGATCAAATGGCAATAAAATGACACAATTAAAAATAATCTGAAATTAGCTAAATTTGTTAGGCACTGATATTTTACAAACTTCTCATATATAAAATGGATCTTCAGTGTTGTTAATAACTTTATTCCAGAGCTAGTTAGACAAGTTATATAACAAGGGGAACCCATTTAACCTTTAGCCAGATATTACCGGAAATTATTAAAAAGGCAGATGGTTGTGGGGACAAAAGACCTCCTGAACCGTTCTGTTCGGGAATGCAATGAGATGAGCCTCCCACCTCTGCTGCTTCTTTGTCTATACACTATACAGAGGATGTCTGTCATTGTCAAGAATGGCCTGAACTTTAACCCCTGTGCACCTCTCCACCACCCTCTCCACAGTGTCCACGTTTTTGGTGCTCGGAACGGAGCCGGCCTTTTCTTTATGAGTATATCCAGCCTCTTTTTGTCTTTTATGCTGCCTCCCCAGCATACAACAGAAAAGAAAATGGGGCTTGCCACCACTGATCGATAAAACATATGCAGCATGTCACTGCACACATCAGATGACCTGAGCCTCCGGAGAAAGAAGAGCCGGCTCTGCCCCTTTTGATATGCCACCTCAGTGTGTGCAGCCAATCCAACCTGTTGTCCAGATTTACACCCAGGTATTTGTACGTCTGCACCACTTCAATGTCCTCCATTCTGATGCTGACTGGTTGGAATGTGGTTTAGGCCTCCGACAGTCCATCACCATCTCCTTTGTCTTTGTTACATTCAGGCAAAGGCAGTTGGCAGCACACCAGTCGCTGAAAGCCAGCACCAAGTCCCTATACTCCCTCTCCTGTCCATCCCTAATACATAGGTGTGTCATCATCAGAGTACTTCTGGATGTGACATGATGTAGTGTTGTGACTGAAGTCAGCAGTGTATAGGGTGAATAGAAAAGGAGCAAGGACAGTCCCCTGTGGGCCCCCCGTACTGTTCACACAATCCTTGAGACACAATCCCCCAGCCTGACAAACTGTGGCCGTCCCTTGAGATAGTCTATAATCCAGGAGGTGATGGATGAAGGTACATCTGTTACTTCCTGTTTGTCTTTCAGGATGGAGGGCTGGATTGTGTTAAATGTAATTGAAAAGTCAAAAAACATAATCCTTGCATAGCCTCACTGCAAGTCCAGATGAGAGTAGGCCCGATGAAGTATGAACAGGTTGCATCCTCCACTCTAACATGCTCCTGATATGCAAATTGAAGAGAGTCTAGTACATGTGCACACATATGGTCTCAGAAAGTGGAGTAGTCTTTCCAGGGTCTTCATAATGTGGGATGTAAGTGCTACTGGTCTGTAGTCATTTGTCTCTGCTGGTCGCCCTACTTTGGGTACTGGGGTGTGGCCCGATATCTTCCACAGAAGAGGGACCCTCCCTATCGACAGACTCAGGTTAAAAATCCTCTGTAGAGGCCCCGCAAGCTGGCTAGGACAGTTGGTACAAAACAAAAACAGTTTAAACAAAAACAGTGGTTTTAATGGCCTTTAATCAGTTCTCCTGAACAGTTTGGTGACTGTCTTGTTGTTAGCCCTTTTGCTTGTTTTATGTTTTCTTTAAAAACCTAACCAGTGAAAAAGACTGCAAACATTCAGAGTAGAAGCTCTACAGTATATTCATTGTATTATTATTTTTAATATCAAACTTCGTTTTTATTAATTGTGTCCTTTGTATGATTTTATGGAATAGTCAGCCTTGCGGAAGGGAATGACAGTGTATCTTGTGCAATTCTGAGTGATTTTTAGATTATTGTCTATATATAAGTACATGGCTCAAGCAGCTGTTGTGCAATTTTAAAATTGTCGCAGCTGCTGACGTGTCTGGGCTGCAACATTTTTAAAATAGATTCTGAACTTTCTTTTTCACAATTATTTCCCCTAAGTGACTCTAAAAGCTAAAAGTCCGTTACCATCAAGTTATTTATTCACTTTTAACGACATGAATTTAGATTAATATTTTGAGAACGTTTGTTGTTTTTATGAAGTAAGCTTTGAAGAAAATAATTTCTAAAATGTGACTCAAGCTATGAGACACACTCTACAGAAAGCTGACAACATACTGTAATCATATGAGCTGTGTGGGCTCGTGCAGCGCTGCTTCTGTCTGACGACTGATCGGCTCAGGATTGCAACACCGAGGCCCCGCCTCTTTTGATGACGCTGGCGCGAGAGGAAACAACGAAACCAAACAGAGCCGTAGTCAGTCCCCGGTCCGAGTCCTCAGTCCGGCTGAAAGTTCTGGAGGCTAGGGGTGTCGGCGGAGACCAGAAGGAAACTAAACCACGTTATTTTAAGTTTAACACGAAGTAGGACGGACGGACGGACAGAAGGACTCGTTTTAATTCTGCTTTGTTCACTTTAGCTTCGGATTTTTTTAACATATTGTTTACTTTTAAACGAAGTTCTTGTTTACTTAACATACTTTCAGATCCACAGTTTTTCTGCCGATTCAGTTTGTTTAGTTTCTTTTACTGAGACCACAAGAAGAAGCTTCAAAACTACCAGCTGACGACAGGTTGCGCAACCACGACAATAAAAAAAAGAAGCAAAGACGTCATCACCAGTTTTCCCAGTATCACAGTCACTGGTTCCAGTCCGTCTCGCTCGAAAGCTGAAGTGTTAAGTTTGAACGTGTCTATTTACCTAACAACGTGTGGTGCAAGGATAGAGAAGTGGTCATAGATTCACTTTGATTTCACTGGGTCTTTACTGGTTTCTTGTTGACCTGGAGTCTGGACCTGTGTGTCATTCTCAAGGTAAGAAACTGATCAGAGATCACTCTGGTCCTTTACCCAAGTCATGATTACAAAAATACCACAATTTCTTAAAAGAACTAAAGGAAAAGTGTATTCAGTATTTTAAGTATAGTGTGCTCACTGTGCAGCATGACCTTTCTTAAAGTGTATAATTGTGTAGAAGATATTATTCAGTGTTTTTGGTGTCTTGACGCATTTGTGTTGCATCATTCACACGTTGTGCATGTTGACTACATTGTTGACGCACATATTATTCACTTATGAGAATAGAATAGAATTGTAGCCATCAGCTAAATACAGTACAAACTGTTTACTTTTGAAATATTGCTCATGGTACAGAAAGTCTCCCAAGTTATAAACTCAGTTATTTGAGGATTAAAAGAGACTAATCTCTAGGTCAACTTCTTTAATTTAAAATCAAACTCAATGTCACTTGCCAGCTATATCCAGCCTGAGGAGTCTTCCTTTGTTGACGGTTAAATCCATGGTCAAGGAGATGAATACAATTTGTAAAAGTCAATAGCTGTTAAGGCATTAAAGTGTTTTGACATTTGTCTCCATGTTGACCTCTCTTATTTGATGACCATCATGTGACATGGCTGAAAGCTTTGGAAAAAGGTCAGCAAAGGGAACTTGAATGCTTACTTAAATGAAAAGGGTCAAGTGCATGGATGGATTATCTACCCTCAGATTGAAAGAACAAATTGATTTTAAACGCTTGTAGTTAGATTACACCGGCTTGAGTGTGCGCTGTGAACAGAAAAATAAAAACAACCGAGTCAGATGAAGCAGTTAGACACAGTTAGATTACCTGACTGTTCAAAACAAGAGACAGAACTATTAATTAAAAATTTTAGTAAATCAGTTTTTGTTTGACTGTTGTAAAATGTGGAAGGCAAAAGTATTAAAAGCCACATGTCAGTTGGCCGATTTAAAAGTAAAACTAGTTTCAATGATCAGTCTGTTATTTCATGGATCGAAATTGACATACATGTTTTGGATCTTCCCTGTAGTCTAAATTCTTTTTAAGGAGAACATCTAGGAGCGGAAAACCCTTTCAATTCCAGTTCCCTTTAGACCGAGTTTTGATGTTGATTTATAGGACACAGATGAAAGTGAAAATACAGTGAGACTGCGTAATGGATGTCATCCCAGTCTGAAGCATTTTGAGTATATTAAGGTAAAACGTAAATCCCAGGTTCTGTTCTGAATTTAAAAAAAAACAGACAGTTGTAAGAAATTTATTTAGAACCAGCATTAAAATGTATTTTGTCAACAGCTTTACATGGATAATTAGGATGATAATGCAAATAAAAATTACACTAAATCACTATCTGTTATGTATATCTGTATAAGTTGCAAAAAAACAAAAACAACTAACATTTCTATGAGATTAAGTCTTTAAAGGTCTTAGTTTTACTTTTTTTAATACTGGTTTTGTTGTAGAAGTGTTAACTTGAGAAACAAGCCTGAGTAAATGCATAGTGACAGATTGCATCACTTGAAGTTTCAGAATGAAACAGGTTTCAGTAGATACGAGTAGATTTCCCTTATTTTCCCATGTCGCCTACTGACAGCCAGATCTCTGAGGTTTCCCTCATCGCTTTATTTTGAGCTTCAGTTTCACAATGAAAAGTGATAAAAAAGGTATGATTCACTGCTTGTGTGGGAGGGTGGCTGGCGTTGCTGCGGTGATATTGTGACTCAGGTTGTTTCATCAGGAGTGAAAGCAGAATTGGCTCACAGAAGGTTTCCACAAAGTGTCACCAAGGTAACCATAAGTTATGAAAAACTTTGTCACGCACACAGTCAGAGTATGTGTGTAGTTGTTGACTGTATTTAAAGGCTTTTTAAACTATAAACTGTTGTGCTCTGATGCAATGATCTGAAAGCTGAAGTGCCTGTCAGCTTACAGGAAGTTGCATCATGAAGCCTATAGACACCAACTGTGTAACATGTGAGCAGTAGGGATGCAGAACACAGTGAGATGTGATACTAATACCGCTCTTTACTGTATGTAAAAATGTTAGTGAGGGTTTAGTGGAAGGAGGCTGAATGGTGGTGCTGCCAGTAGAGGGTGCTGATGTAGTGCTCTGTGTCAAGTTTAGCCTTTGTAACAGCATCACCAGTTACAGCTGTGAAAAGGCTAGTAATGGGTTTAGATCACAAGTTTATCAAGATCCAGCAGCACTCCTCTGTTCCTTGAAATCCTGTGCACGGCAAAATTTCAGCTTTTCAATGATTTTTACTAGACTGTTAAATTTTGCATAGTTATCACAGTTATTTTGTTCACCTCATTATCCCAAAAAAAAAAAGTTTTAAAGAGCAGTAAATACTTTGCTATGCACCTGAGCTTTATCATAGATAAACCGAAAGCTTTAGTAAAGCGAGTAGTGGATCATTCTTGGCCTTCCCTCCCATTGAGGAAGATGCAGGTATCCATAAAGTCCATCACTTTGGTTTACAAACAAATATTATCCATATCTGTGGTTTCTGTTTATTTTTTTTGTATTCACTGATAAAAGGGAAATAATATTTGATTATTCATGTTTTCATTTGCTATCCTCTCCTGCATCATCTCAAGTCCCCCTTAATTGCATTATGGAAACTAGCCTGTTCTGATTGGACAGGTGGTCAGTGAAGCTGCCGCTCATTCTTTAAGCCTACCGCTCGGCAGGCATCATAAAAATGTGCTTCATCTTGATGTAGACATGATATGAACACTAATTAACCCAATGCCGCTTGTCTTCTCTTTTCCTCAGATAGTAGATGAGTATGGCTGTGTCTACAACCAGTTCTCAAAAATGTCTAAAAAGGCTGTTAGACGAACCTCAAGACAGTTTGCTGAAATATAAACAAGCCCGTCTTGCCCCACCCCCTCCCTCCACCATCCTATCACCTTGCCTTGGGCCCACAAACCCCGCTCCCAAATCCAGCCAGAGTCAACCCCCGTCCAGAGTTGGTCCATACATCCTCTTTGAACGCTGTGAGAGGGAAGAGACCTACAGAGCTGTGCATGCACGCACAAAGCAACAGTACACCTGCCAGGTAACTAAAACGCACACAAACATCTAATAATATTACATTAATGTTGATGCTGCTGGCAAGTTCGGGAAAAAATGGTACAAGAACTAAATATCACTGATCCTGCAAAAATAATTCTGCTGCTAAATCATTCATTGTATGTTCTCTGTTTGCCACGGTTACAGGTGCTCCCTCTAAATGGTTACCAGGAGCAATTGGCAGCCTACGACCGCATTGGTAAACACGGCAATATCTGCGGTCTGCTGAATGTGGTGATTGGTCAAGATAACGTGTACATCTTCCTGCCCGATCACCATGGCGACATGCATGCGTATGTGCGCAGCAGAAAGCGTCTGGACGAGGAGGAGGCGGGGCGTCTGTTCGCTCAGATGCTGAATGCTGTGACACACTGTCATCGACACGGAGTCATCCTGAGAGACCTGAAACTCCGCCGGTTCGTCTTCACCGACAAATACAGGTGAGACTCAGATGCAGATACTCCGATGATGTTGTAATAAAACTATATAATAAACTAATACTGACCACAATGCTACTAATACTCCTACTATTAATCTTGATACTACATTACTAATCGTACTCTTAACATCAATAGTAGCAGAAAGAAAATTGGAAGTATCAGTACTCATAAGCTTCAGTAGGAGTATAGTCTCATTGATTTGATTTTTCTCCTCTAGGACTCATCTTGCCCTGCTCGGCCTCAATGACTGTGTCCTCCTGCATGATAACCATGACGATGACTCTCTAACAGACAGACATGGCTGTCCCGCTTATGTTGGTCCTGAGCTGCTGATCAATGGGAACAGGTCTTACTCGGGACTTGCCGCAGACATCTGGAGCCTAGGTGTGTCTCTGTACACCATGTTGATTGGACGATATCCATTTCAGGACACGCAGCCAGCTGCGCTGTTCGCCAAGATCCGCCGCGGGGCGTTTAGCCTGCCTAATTGGCTGTCACCGCAGGCTAAGTGTCTGATTGGCTGCATGCTGAGGAAGTTGCCTGCAGAGAGACTGAAGGCATATGAACTGCAGATGCACCCATGGCTGACCAATCCCCATGTGCCGCACCACAACACGTCCAAGACAATTTACACCCAAAACACAACACTACAGAAGAAACAAGAGGACGATGATCAAGTAGTGCCAACGTGGACTGAAAAACAGTGACAGACACACAGTTTGAACTTTTACACTAATGAGAATCTGCTCTGATGTAAAGCACTAAACAGCATCTCAAACAGCTCTTTAAATTTTCCACACTCAAGGACTGATTGGTCCTTACAAATAAAGACATACAAAAGCAAATAAACACCACACAGTATGATCCTGGATTACTTGAACCTAAGGTGCCTTTGTCTCTGTTGCTGTGTCTCAATTTATGCCCTGCCTCTTTCAGATTCTATGGTCTCTGAAGGCATCCAACCCTGAGGCTTGAACTTGCTGCTTTTTTTTCATAAATCACACGTAACACAGAGGACTCAAAACCAGTTCCACCAGTATCTACCACGAAAACAGAATTCATGGTTGCATTCAGGTGCATTTAGTCAACTCAGGTAACACAGAAATCCCCAATTTATCTTTCAAAACAGCAGCTTAAGGGTAAATTTGCTCATCTGATATCCATCCATTTGCCAGTTTATTTGTATTAAAGAGGTCAGGTAACAGTTCTGTAAACTGATTTAAATGAAAAGTAAAAAGTTTTATTGTTCAAGAACACTTCCAACATCAGTAAAACATGTTACTAAGCTGTAATTGAGTCTAATCTACTCTGTAGGTCAACCTCATTTACTGCTGTGATGAAGCCTATTGAAGGAATTGAATAAGACTCCCTGAACGCACCATTTGGTAAAATATGGACTCTAAAGTAGGCCGAGCCTCAAATGGGACACAGTTTTTTTTTCTGTCTGTGTTTACATTTCTAATTCCTTGCAGTGGGTCACTGTTGGAAAGTCACCATTAACAAAGTCTATCAAAGAAAAGAAAAATGTTAAGAAAAACCATCAAACCCCAGAAAAATGTAAATTCATTATAAATATGTGCATCCTCCTCCGATAAGCATACATGAGCAGAGTTATGTTATCTCAGGATCAAAACTTTTTTTATTTTTATTTTTGTGAATTAATTTTGCTTAGTATTAAAAGTAAAAAAAACACTAAATATGGACTGATAAGTATTTTGTCATCAGTTTCTTTTATAATCACAAACAAAATTTTGGGAGAGTTTGTTCTAATGTGTAAATGTTTCATCACATGACTTAAAGTTGTGGATTAGCCTTCATCCAGAAATGACACTGGTTTATTTCTGATCACGAGAAAACCATTTCTGTTATTGCCAGTGTGACTGGATAATTAAATCTCGGGATAATAGGGATAAATTATAAGCACTACTTGTTGACATTATGATGAGGTGATGATCTTGAGATAACTGATCTAAAATTGTTCTTCACACTCACTCTCAAGTTACTTTGAACTTCGCTCAAAAGACCTCAAGCCAGCCAAGAGGATGCTTGTTTTATTGTGTGATTCATAATAAGTTAAAGCTGGGGGAAAATTGGTTTTAATTGGCATTATTAATTATTGCTATGTTCTGACCCTAAAGCGCATCACATGCCAACAGTATAACTATGCTGTATGTATGTTGTGTCTTTGTATTTTTGTACAAGTCAAATATTTTCTTGGGATTAAAATCATTTAAAATGACCTGCATTGAATTTTTTTCAGCAATCAACATGGATGATCTAAGCAAAAAGGCAAATTGTTAAGCTCTAGAGGCATTTGGTGGAGAAAAAGGGTAGATATTCCAAATGCTTCAGGGAGCGTTACGCTAACTGGATGAGAGAAGTAGAAACTAATTTTCTTTTGGGAGTTGATGAATAAGAGCATCTTCTATATATTACATTTTCCAGTGATATATTAACAACAAATGAGCATTATCAATGAGAGTAGTTGTATCAATAAAACAAACACTATGAAACATTGCTTGAGGTTTTTATTTGACACTCATTCAAAAGTAATTTGCAAATATACTTTCATACAAATTAGTTAAAAAGCCGTTTAAGTATTGGTACAGATTAGATTATTGTGACATTTTCACTTAGAGTATCCAGCAGTAACTGCATCCTTGGCAGGAAGAACAGAGCAGAGTTAACATGTGACTATGAGCACTGACAGTCTCACCTTCATGTTTTATTGTCAGATCCCATCAGCAAACAAAATGATTCCTGTGTTGTGTCCATCACTTCCGTCAGATCTCTGACTCACACTTCATCTGTCATTTCATTTGACAGAAGAATAATCCCTTTTCTGTCCTTACTGCATTATCAGTGGTGGAGTTAGCGGTAGCAACCAGTCAGGAGCCAGTGTCAGTATCCATGTCATCAGTGTCATCCCCTTCAGAGCGGCAGATCTCCTCCAAGGCCAGCTCTGATAAACACAGGAACAATCTAGATGAGGTGTAAAGTCACTTTGCAATTCAGCTGTATGATGCAACTTTAGAGACATATGAGGGTATTGGCAGCAATCTGATGTTATGTATTTTTGGTCATGATTACTGTACAGACGGAAGACATACAGTGCTGCTTTAAAGTTTATGAAAATGATAGCTTAAGAGATATGACAAACCATCATCAGATTTTGACTTCAACCCTTTTTGGTTAGTATTAGCTATGGCAATCTTGTGCAATTATATCAAAATCTAAACATATCCAATAACTTTATACATGGGGTTGGATGAATTTTAGCATATAACTACAGAGAAGCTTTATCTGTGGGATGTTGGTGGGTTTCATCACATGAATTGTTTACTTCAGGCTCCTTCATAAAATTTCTCTTAGATTAAGGTAATAATTTGACATGGCACCCCCAAAACATAACTTCACTGTTTTTTTTCTCTTCACTGCTCTTTCAAAAAGATGCCTGGCATCTGAGAAAGTGTGTTTGGGTAAACTGTTACAGCTCCCATGCTACAACCAATTTTATGGTTGAATCCCTGTGGCGCATCAACCACCGGGTCTATAAAATATACTATATGTGCTCAAGTGTGTTCCAATCACAAGATAAAGTTGTGGCTTGTGTGTACAAATACCTTCACTCTCACTCAGTTCAGGAATCTTTCTTAGTGTGTCTCGTACAGCAGGGATCATCTGGTCATACATGTGCAGCAATGGCCTGCAGCTCTCAGAGAAGCTGCCATGATGCAGCAGCATCCAGTGGAGCAGCAGCAGACACTCTCTGAGGAGAGACGCTGCCGGGCTGCACCACCATGGTGAGCAGGAGGTGGAGCACTGCTGCAGGGACGGGCCTGGAGGATAAACACACAACAAACCTAGGAGGTGATAAGAGATTTTTCTGACAGACTGTTATGTGACCAACATTTAAGAAACAGAATTGTGAATGAAATCCTCTTTCAGTTTCAATAAAAAATGTGACTGACCTGTTGAGTCAGTTGGCTCCTGAGAACCACTGAGATCCAACCACTGACGATGGAAAATGATGACAACTGTTTGAACCAGCTAGAAATAAAAGGGATAAAGTCATATTGTCAGAAGCAACACAAAGTCTAGTCTTTCACTACACGACACAGAACAGGCTCAAGAAGTTTACCTCCGTGTAACACTGACAAGTGTTCTGTACGTCGGTCATCCAGCTCTCTGTCCTCTGAGTCAGTCTACTCAACAAACGAACCACCTGACAGGCAAAAACAAAGACAACAAACATATCATTACTTGTAAATTCTCAATTTAAAATTAAAACCTGCTTTAGCCAGTGCAGAGTATAGTTCCACCTTAACTGTGATGCAAGGGGTTTGCATGATAAAAAAGTCTGTTTCAGTCCAATTTCCCAACCACATGCAAAGAACACCCCACATTTATATTTTACTGAACTTTTCTGAAAAACTATGTGTCAGCAATTTACTGACTGAATCTGATCAGTTCAGCCAGAATCATCTTTGTTCACAGACAACCCTCTTGTTATTTTTTAAACTGACATCAACTCCCATATTAGTGCATCTGTTGTCTTTTTTTCCCCCCAGATTGTGTTTTTTCTAGTTCATTGTGAACAAACTTCAGGCTTGTCATCCTGCATCCTAGTTTAACATTCAGAACAAACAATTAACTCAGATCTAGTTTAATCATAGAAAATAGTTCATTTGAAACACACCAAATCTCCTCCTATCCACCTACACAATTCAGCATGTTACCTGGAGGTTCAGTAGAATCCAGTCTGTGTGCGTTGCTTGGTTGTCTGGTCTTGTTCGTATCAACTGGAACAACTTCAGGAAAACACAGGGGTCTACAGGCGGAAACATGAATTACAAACAACAACCAAGACTGTTTGATTCTTCTTGTTTCAATAAAAATAATTAAGCAAAAAAAACAACAACAAAAAAACATTGCAACAAACACTAGTGAACACAGGGCTTATAATAGATATCAAGTTATGTAAAGGTTTAAGTCACTGCAGTAACTGTGCTGTGGCTGGAGCCTCACCATGCTGAGAAGAGAGCTGCTTGGCCAGTGTCTCATGGTCAGACATCGACATGAGGACACAAACACATTCTGGGAGTGTCTGCAGCCTACTGTCTGCTGACAAACATGTACACACCACTTGCAACACACACTGCAACCTAAGAGAAGGAAAGTGAGACCATTCAGATGTGAACACCACGGGGCAATAAACAGGATTAACTAAAAATATTGCAGAAGTCTAAACATTATTCAATGATTATCTAATCAAATGATTGGTCTTTAGAATAAACCCAAATATGACGAGTCTGCATTAAGTGGAGACAGGCTGCAATAGTTGGAACTTCATAATATCAATAAATCTTCAATCTCAACAGATTTTAATTCAGTTTAGCCCTTTATCAGCAAGAGAAACTGGACATAATGCTGATTAGAATTTGAAAGCATGATCTCTTACTGCAGCTGGATCTAATATGTGCTTCCTACGCAGTCACAATTTCCTATGGGCTTAACTCTTTGAATATAGTATTCAATTATTTAATATGAATTACAATATTTAATATTTCAACCTGAATATTTCCTCCAGAGATGCTGAATTATGTTCCACATGGTTGTTTGAAAATCTATTAACAAGCAAATTAAACTTTGGGACAAGAAAGACACCCAGCACCTACATGTGAACACTATGAGACATATATAATAAGCCAATATCTGCAGAAAGGACAGATGCCATTACATAAACATAGTTACAAATGTTTTGTCAAAAATATTTTTCATATTTGAACTAAACATTAGCAATCCCAAATTTAAATCACACTAAGTAACTAGTATCCAAGTTGTTACCTCTCAGCTTCTCAACATTCCCATTATCATCAATTTGAAAATAATACTGCTAACGTCAAAGCTTAAAATGAGTGTAAGTCCAAAGATAAAGTTAAACTTAAATATTATCAATGTCATCCATGATGTTTCAAGTAAAAGCTGACGTGTGTGTGTGTGTGTGTGTTTACCTCTCAGAATGTGTGTGCGGCGTCCTTTCTATTAGGACACACAGTGTTTTCATAGTGTTGAGGACAAGTTTCTCCCTCTGGGAGTCGCTACCAACAAGACGTACGTCACACAACCGTAGCATTGATTGCAGCAAGGTATTCTGGGAGGGGACACTCAGACATGTAGAGGGGCAGTCACTCTGTAATATGAGAGAGGATTTCAGAGATAGGAGATTTCAGGACACAATCTGCATCCATGCAGATCAAGACCATGAAACTATTGTCTAGGATCATTGTGATATGAAGATTGATACAAATGATATTCAGTGTCATATCTCTGAGCAGATATAATAATAATTCTCTGCAATAATGAATGCAAGCATGAGAAAAGGCAATAAAGTTCAGAACTGTCTGCCTGTACCTTCTTGTCTGTGTTGTGATTCTCCTTTAACAGCACGGCCTCCACCACCTGAGAAACAAGTCAAACGTTTAAAAACAAATTACCATTAAAACACATGGAAACACTTGAGTTGCGCTGAGATTTATTGAGCGTATTAAAACAAAACCTCTAAGATGTGTGATTTTTGTGTCTGTTGTGTCATTGCAGGTGCCTGTTTTGATAAGGTTATGCAATCACCTCATCGCTGTAGACCAGCAGGAGATAAAGAAGCCTTAGAGCAGCCAAGCCAATGTCTTCCATGCTAAATCCAGACAAACCAGCCTCTTCAAGTTTCCCCGACCCGGGAGAGGCAGAAACTGATCGGCCTGCTGGGAGTGAGCTTGTAGCCGTCGAGTCTGAGCCACTACTGCCATTGGAGGAACGAAGCGATTCCAGAGCCCAACAGAGTTGAGACAGGTGAAGATCCAACAAAGGGAGGAGGAGGACGGCTCCAGGACATGACCTGCACATACAGAGCTTTTCTTTTATTTAGGACTGAGATGGTGGTCTCTAAAATTGCAGCAGGCCACACAAACACCCATAATATAATCTACTATCTATATAGTCTAACTTTTCATTTGTAAATTATTGACCACTTAGAGCTTTAATCTCTTCCTGACAAGAACCCCCTTAACAGAGGGCAGCATGAGATGTGTGTAGTACAGAAGATCTTTTCACATGGTAGAAAGCACCAATCCTAACATGTATAGAGCCTCCTGAAATCAGTTTTTTTCCCCCCAAATTTGATATTTTCTGCTTTTTTCCCCTCTGAATTCTGTGTTTTACTCTGTAACATTATTTTTCCCAGGGGATTGTGTCTAGTCATGAGGTGGATGTACATAAAATTTCAGCAGTTCAATAGGAAAATACAATTTTCTTAAAGAGATTATTTTAGCTCTCGAGGCCTTTAGGACAGTTGCTAGAGAGGAAAAGGGTCAGTGACAGAGGAGATGACCTGCAACATGGAAGAGCTGTGGTCTCTGTAGCTAACATGAGCCGTGTACTCAACCAGACAAGCTTCTCGCCAAAAACATCCTTTTAAAAAAATAGTATATTTATTTGTTATATGTCAGTCTCTCCTACAGGAGTTTTGTGGACATGGACTCATCATTTTGATTGATTTTCTGACAACACTCCTCCTTGTTTGTAACACTTCATCAAAAATGGAGGCAGCTTTTTCATTTTTTCTAGAACCACTTAGGGAAGCATTTCTTAGCTTCTTGGATAACTTTGGTGTTTCTGTTGGTATCTTAGCCGTCGCTAACTTTCTGGAGGAGACACGAGTCCTGCAGCCGCAGGTGACGGCACACAGTCAGGAGGCTGGAACGCTTTGACTCTCGTCCTGCTTTTCTTGTTCATTTGGCTCAGACACCTTAAAAACCTCTTAGCTTGGTAGAGAAAAACAGAATATTCAGCCTCATATGAGCAAATTCCACAATATTCCATGTTGTACAACTGATTGCATTATTATTGCCAAATTCTGATTCTATCCGCGTTTTCTGCATCATGGCAATCACAGGACCCTACATGTAGCATACCAAAATGACGAGGAGATCCTCAGCTAAAAGACTGGACACAGCAATACCGTTACAGCATTACCCCCAAAACAAAAGATAATTCAAATCCCAAGCCTTTATATGGGAATGCATACAAAACATGAAAACAGCAGTGTCCACTTCAGTGCTTCTGTCAACTTCTGTGCTTCAATCAAACCACACAATGACACTATGACTTAGTTAGAAATTAATCTTGAAGGTCTTGGTAGTTTCCATGGAGATAAAAAGGGGTTTTATAGTGAAGTATTCCCTCTTCCTGTGATAGACTATCTTGGAGTTCACTTCCTTCTGGATCCTCATGGTATTCCAAAATGAATTTGGGATCGATCACTTGATTTTCCTGACCAACGATTGATAGAGGCGTTGATCATCAACATCACCTGATGGGCTCCTGAGGTATTTACCTGCTTAACACATCGTATTAAAACATTCGTAAAATTGCTTAGGTTCACTTTTTTTAGTTTCTACCTTTGCAGTTACTCATCAGACATTACTTTACAATTTCCCAGAAGAATTGAGCCGCTATCATCTGGTTCTCACTGAAAGTAATGTGGTTTACTTTCAGGTAGAGATATCTATTTGAATTTTCTACTGTGTTCCTGGTGAATTTACTCTAACAGGGTAACACATATCTTGCTTCTGACACTTCTGTAGTAATCTCACATGTCTCAGCTTTCTTTTGAGACCAAGATTATGCACATAGACCTTGTAGTTATGAAGATATACCTCATTTATTTTGGGTGTGTCATTTCGTACAGGGAGCAGAAAGAATTGGCCTAGTCAAGAGGAGTTTAAGATAGGTTTGAATCAATAGTTTGGTGTTTTAGGATTTCTTAATTAAAACCGCTAATGAACACGCTGTGGATAGGTATTTTTACAATCCAAACTTTTTCTTTGTATTAAAAGTTTTGTATATAAAAGCAGCATCCTTAGCCTGTTTTTCAAGCACCTACTTTAAAAGCCTGCTTCCTGTGTTATTTTTAAAGCACTGATTTTCTATAACAGCATTTAAAATATGATAATGTTACATGCAACAGGGGGTTGAATATGAGAGCTGATATAACGGAGTGGTTTTATCAGATTTTATAATTGCCTACAAAAACAGCATTGCAATTTCAGTGTTTTACCACAAGAGGACGTTGTGGTCTGCAGGATTGTCTAGCTGTTTTCAGTGTTTGCTGTTCTGGATTCTTCTGTGATCAGTTTTGACAGAGTTCAGTGGAGCAGTTGTAGAGGTCGAAATCAGTTGGTCTACCTGTTTTTACTGCTGCGGGCTGCACCTGCTGGTTGGCTCTGACTCAGCATGTTCAGTCCAGTCACAGCCAGAGTCTGGACTGCACTCAGGGCAGCTCTAGGGGCTCCAGCTTCATCAACCCTGGCTGCAGTGAGTGGGTCAGAAAGGAGCTGAAAGCCTGATGACAAGTGGCTGGATACCAAGTGACAGAAAACAAGACATCGGTTAATCTAATTTGTTGGGTGAGTCGAAGTTCTAAAAGCAATACTACAACTACTGTTGTTGACACTGTGACCATTGTGCTTCAAGTAAAATTTGTATAAAACACATAAAATATTGATTTTATTAAATAGGGTTCATTTCTGCTTTAGTAGATTCAGCAAACTTATGTGATGACTGATGATAACACCGAAGGCCCGATGTGTAGGATGCGGTGACATCAGGGTAGGCCTGCTCTGGAGAAGTGTTAATTTGTCTACTGGGCCACTGCAGAACATAGCAGCATTTTCAAATCAACATTTATTCTGTAATACCAACAAATTGGAGTTTACCTTGGCTTGTTAGTGTGATTTTTATTTCATCCGTGTATTTATTTCATTTGTGTTTTATATGTATCTTGTTGACTGCAGTTGTTATTGTGAAGCACTTTGGTCAACTGAAGTTGTTTTTAAATGTGCTATATAAATAAATTTGAACTGAATTGAAAAAAAACCCTTTAACTGCCTTTTTGAACTTGCAGCTGTCTGTGTGATCTCTTTAACTAATGCAGCTTCATAATGTACAAGTTGTATTTTATGTTATTATTCATGCTATGTACACTGTTTACCTGGAGTCAGTCAGATTCATGGACAGCAGATGAGAGATTCCAAGGCTACTAGGAAACAGAGGTTGCTGCAACATTAACCCGAGCAGGACATTGCCTAGGGGACACAGAACCACACACACAACAACTGAACAGAATTGCTTTTATCACAAATATCACATACTTATCTAAGACTAATAAAAATGTCTATTTGCACCCCTAAGCCATTCTTAAGTTGTGACATGCACCTCATTTTGTTATTTATTTGCAGGAAGACATTTTTAGAGTGCTGCTACGCTCTGCCATATCATTAACTGAAGCTGCTAGTTGTTCACTTTTATCCATTTATTTATCATTGCCCTACACAGGTTTCTCACGCCTCAATTCAATGATCATAGACATGATGCACAAAGAGATGCATTGAACTTTAAACACATCTTCTGTTCGTTTAGGCAGCCTGCACTGCAAGCTGTGTGATGTAATCAAACTACATTTATTTATCAAAAAAAAGGTAATTAAACAATCAGATGGGTTAACAAACCTAAGTAAAAATTCTGTAGCCACAGCAGATTATGTGAGGAACTCACATAGTTAAAAATATAGCCATTTGAAACTGCTTTGAAGAGTCACTGACCTCTGTGATGTAGATGAGCAGGTCTGACAGAAAAGAAAGGATCTGGACGTGAAGCTTCATATCTGCTGCAGGACCCTCCTCTGTCTGCTTCAACACACACACACATATATAGTTACACACAATAACACAAAGCTTTAACTCTGAGCACAGCCTAGGGAACTTCTTTAAATATCTATATTAATACTTGAACTGCCACCATTTCATGATATCATTATTTATCAAGTGACCCACCATCTTTCAGTGTCTTCGCAGGTGTTTTCACCGGAGTCGTTCTGGATGATATCTGAGCCCCAAATACCTCCTTGGTGATGAAACTATTTCCTATTGGAGAAGAGGAGCTGCTGCTGTTCCCATGATGCATCTGGGCAAGAGTGTTGAGTACTTTAGGACTAGGAGAAGAGAAAAAGGGGGAACGGGCACAGTCTGATAAGAGGTGAGCAGATAACAATGGATATACTCTGTGTGCTCTGGTTTCCTTGTACGGTCCGTAAAAAAATGTTTGTTAGGTTAAAAGGTCACGAGTGTGAGCAACATCCCTGATTGTCTCGTTTTGTCTGTGTTGGTCCTTGTGACAAACTGTTGTGTCCAGGTTGTAACCTGGCTCTGAGCCAGTGACAGTTGGGGTAAAATTCTGTTCCTTCCCCAAGAGAAGAATAAGGCAGGAATGGGATATGGGTGAATAAATGGATGCATAAACCAGGGAATCTCTGGATCAGTTTTTTCCTTTTCTCAAGCTGCGTTTCCATTACCTCTAGAATTGCGCAAAACCTAAACATTGCAATAAAAATCTGGTAATGGAAACACTTCGAAAAACCTCTCAAATATCGCTAAAAGGTTTTTACGCTCTCATGAGGTGGTTTTTCCGACGTATCAATATAGAAGTATTTCGCAAAAGTGTAATGAAAACACTTTTTCCGCATTTCCGCTTCACAGGATGTGACATGGGGGGGGGGGTGGGGGTGGGGGTGGGGGGGGGTCACATGACCAGTTTGTTTAAAGTAAAGATGGTGCGGAATGAACGGAGGAGGAGACGGGAATCTTTTACAAATAATTAAACATAAAAATAAAACTGCCATCCTTGATAACAAACAACAGCGAAATGCCTCCAGAACATAAATTGTTTTGTATCTCCATCTCCCTCAAAGTGGAGTCTCGCGGGACGAGATCTCACGAGAATTACGACTTATGTGCTAAACATCATTCAATGGAAACACCGGCAAATCGAAATTGTACTTCAAAATTTTAAATAATTCATTTCATTTTGTGAAAAACTGTAATGGATATGCAGCTTCAGATACTGATTTACTCCAAGCTTGGCGAGTGAACATTTTTGATGGAAAAACAAAGAAACATTCATTCATTTTTTGTACCGCTTAGTCCAATTCAGTGTCACGGGTGGGCGGGAGCCTATCCCAGCAATTATCAGGAGAGAGGCAGGGTACACCCTGGACAGCACGCCAGTCCATCGCAGGGCCAACACAGAGAGACAGACAACCACTCATGCACACACTCACTCACTCCTAAGGAGAATTTAGAGTGACCAATTAACCTATCATGCATGTCTTTGGACAGTGGGAGGAAGCTGGAGTACTCGGTGAGAACCCACGCATACACCGGGAGAACATGCAAACTCCGCACAGAAAGGCCACTGTTTCAAACCCTTCACCAGCTTGAACCAGCAACCCCCTCCGGCTCAAACTCCACCCGAGGCTTGAACCAGCGACCTTCTTGCTGTGAGGCTGCGAGGCTAACCACCACACCACCGTGCAGCCCATCACACAAACAAACATACAAACAACTTTTAACTGACAATCAAATCTGCTGTTATTAATGTTGGGGGTGCCAGACCTGTTTCTTGGTAGTGGAGAAGCTGTCTTGTTTTTGTCTGAACTGTGAAGTTTGGTCTTCATCTCATTGATTTCTGCTTCTTTAAACTGCAGCTCAGACTGCAGGGACTGAACCTGTATGCAGAAAGCATGCCAGAATTATTCCAAAGGATTATCAGCTCTTTATTTGTGTGTGAGTGTGTGTGGGAGGGTGTGTGTTCTCTCAATCCATCCTCACCTTCCTGTTGAGCTCCTTCTCCCTGTCACTCTGTTCCTTCTGCCTCTGAGTCTCCAGCAGGATCTGGTTCTGTCTCTGAGCCTCCTTCTGCTGTTGAGCTGTTTTCAGAGAGTCCCTCAGGACTCGGATCTCCCCACTCTTCAACAAAATCTCCTCTTCCACCTCCTTCAGCTAATTACATACACAAAACACACAGTGTTTGGGGTAGGGCTGCACGATAGATCGTTAAAAAAAATCATGATCTCGATTCTCACATACACGTGATCTCATTTCTACATACAGCGATTTTGAAGCATTTCATATGACGAGTTGCATCACAAACAAATGTTCCCATTTCCTCCCGGATTTTTACAAGCGCCCACAAACGCAGCACTGGGCTGCCTCCTCCCTCAAGCTATTCAGTGGAGGAAGTCCGCCTGCAGTTGAGTGTTTGGAGAGAGTTTGCGGAGTACAGTCTGCACTCGGCGGTAATGATGGTTAAATGGATGGAGACTACAGACAACGGTCAAAACACAGTAAAGGCCATCTTCCTCAATCTTATAATAATAATAATAATAATAATGATAATTTTATTATCATTATTATTAGCAGTAGTAGTATTTTAAAAGGGCTAATAATAGTTGATGATGTACTGAGTCAATTTATTTTTCTTTTTTGTATTTTTTGCCTGTAGAGATGCAATGAAAGATTCAAGAGTTGAATGCAGTGTAAGTTTTCAAAAATGTTGTGTAGCTGGAAACGGAGGAAGCATTTTGTGAAAATAAAAATCATGCCAGAGAATCGTGGTCTCAATTCTGAGCAAAAAACTTGTGATTCACATTTTTACCAGAATCGTACAGCCTTAGTATGGGGTGCTCTTTTTTTATACCCCATAAGGTTTCCAATTAACCTATTTCAGTGTGAGATCCATTGCCCAACCCTTTTTTTTCTTTTTGTGCACAACACATTTCCAAAATTTGTAAATACATCAACAATGTCATGTTGCACATAAAACACTCCACTAAAGTCAAGGGCTGGAACCATCAATCAGAAACACTGCAGAATAGACAGCAGTACACATTAATGCAGCATCCAGGAACTTGAGGTTGAACATGAAATACAAATTTTATAAGGTTAATGTTTTACTGATCTACAACATCTATTAGCTGTGTGGTTGGACTCAGGGTGTTTTATAAAGCATGTCTCACCTTCCTCTTCAGCTCTGCATGCTGGACCTCGAGGAGTCTGGAAGATTCTTCTCTGTCTGACCCATACTGCTGCTGCATGTTACCTAAACACAAAATCAACTGTGCCTTATAAAAATGCTTAACACAGAAACCATCAATGACTGGCAGTCACTTGGTCATCAGAAGCTTTTTATGCATGTTTTGACAAAGAGTTTCATTACATAATGTGATTTACAAATTGACCAGATATTCACTTAGTTTTTCTGTCTCATACAAACTTGGCATTCTGATCTCGTCTGTAATTTCTGAAACAATCTCCTGATTTATACAAGTTCTTTCTTTTGGTCAGTTCTATGTTTAAATTGTGCTTTTATTATGTTTAAAGATCAGTTCACTTTGTTTAAGCAGCAGTATTTGTCACAATATCAGATTGTGGACAGCTAAATTGTAAAATGTTCCGATGCGATTACAGTGAGTTAATGATTAGAGACTGAATCAAAATTTGTGAATATGATCTATTTAAAGACACTGGATGTGTCAGTATTTGCACATTCATTCTGAGAAAAGGACAAAGCACTGGTGTCTGCGCCTACAGTTTTCCAGTCCACCCTGGCTCTTAATCTCAAAATAAGGACAAGACTGGTAATTATGTACTTTTCTAAACATGATAAATAAATAAAAAAACAAAAAAAACAACAGGAGCTAAGAGCATAACTTTTATGGTTACTTGAAAATCAGAAAAAGGTAGTTAAAATTACGTCTGTTCTCAGTTACTTTTGTAAATTGTTGTTTTCTGCTTTCAAAGCTAAATAGTACGAGTAGAAACAATGCTCTCTATGAAAACTGTGTTAAATTTTCTATGGGAATTTAGTCAAATCAATGTCAGCCTGGGAAGATTGAAAACAAGACTGCAGGTTGTCAGTGAGATTACATTTCTGAATAAATCAAATTCAGTCATTTATAGTAACCATTTTTACCAAGAGTAAATTTTTTTTCTTTCTTTGAACTCACCAAGAGGCTCCCTGCTAGGTTTCAGAGCATTTCCTCTGTTGAGCCCAAATGTGTTCTCTCTGCTCTGATTGGCTGTAGCTCTGTACGGTGGTTTGCTCTGCCCTGCGGATGATGGCCAGATGGACCCGGGGGCTGCTTCGCCTGGCTTGGCTCCTGGTTTAGACCCTATCCCTGCCCCTTCTGCTGCTGAGGTGATGGCCTGTGAGGCAATTATGTCTATTTCATCCAAGTCATCCTGGGTGAATTCTTCATCATCTCCGAATGGATCATCGAAGGCCCCTGCTGTCACTACATCTTGGTTGAGGCCTCGGAGGCGCTTAGTGGGAGGGCAGTTCATGCTATGAGTAACCAGAAACAGATGCACGGACAGGTTAACCAACTGGATTTCTGACTGAGACTTCCGAACACCTGCTGGTTTACAATGTTGCATCATCTTACCCAAATTTATCAAGAGTCACGGACTAATAACTTAGTCTTAACTGGCTACAAATTCTTATAATAAAGCTACCATTGGTGCACTTTCAGAATAGGTTGTACATGTTCTGTATCTCAAGGAGATTGCACATTCAGAAACATAGGTATTTTCCAATGACTGTAAATATAGGTATTTTCCCATTAACATGCACCCTATCCAACAGAATGAAAAGATATGAGTTCCTACAAAATGTAAACATATATGAAATAAACTCCTACATCCTAAAGTGCAAAAGTTATTAGGACAAACCTTTTATTAATAAAAATTTCAATCTGTTAGAAGTGATTTACAATGGTGAACTGATTAATAAGCAGGAAACTTTTTTTACCAACAAAATGTTTGTCTTTAAGATGTCAAAGCTGTTAGGATGACACACTTGAAAGATTTTAAAATTGTCTTAAATTAATCATTAATGACTAGTTACCTCAGCACACATGAGACAGAGAATACTTTTTTCAATTCAATTCAATTCATCTTTATTTGTATAGCGCCAAATCACAACAATGTCATCTCAGGGCGCTTCACAGACAATCAGTTTGATCCAATCTGATTGTCATTGTTTCAGATGTCTTTTTCAGTCAAATGTGTCATATGAAGTGTATGAGGAGTATGATAAAAAGGTATGAGGTTTGTCCATTGACTGTTGGTGTGTCACTATATCTCTGTTCCATTAGCAATGTGATCTGACAGAAAACAGTTAATACTATATGATATTAATAACATTAAATGATTACAATATCTATAGATTACATACTTTGCTGGGAAACAGAAATGATAGAGAACAAGGAGAAATGTAAAACAACTGGACTGGTTAAAAAGAGCACAGCTTTAAAGAAAGCGCCTCAGACTTATTTTCTAATAAGTTCTTATATACATGAATACAAATTCTTATAATTTGTATTCATGTATAGTCACTGTTGTAGCTGTAGTTTATCACTTCCAGAAATATACTCTATATAATTTCTGATAGAAGATGGGCAGCTAGGTAAACGAGCTTTATTACCAGCACGTGCCTGATTTACGCAAACTGTTTAGACATGTACTAATTAATTAATAATCATTCTGTACCTGTGGTGGTTTCCAGTATTACCTTGTCTCTTAATGTTGTTGCTGCTGCTGCTGTTGTAGCTTCTGCTTGCTAACGCTAAATAGTCCAATGGAAAGTTAGCCTGCTAAGCTAAAAAAAAAAAAAAAAAAAAAAAAAAGACACCTCCGGAAATTACCTGTAACACGTCATTTAATAGATTGTAAATGTTTTGATAGCAACACTTCTTTACTCATTGACTCGAAAGCGTTCTAAACCAAGAAATAAGTCGTCAAGCATTGAAATCTACTAACAAATTACACGAAGTTAAAGTTGTGACGATAAAATGCATCGTATAGCCCGCCCCGGTAGCGCTGATGATTTGACCAATCACAGCGCAATCCTTCTGACCAACCAATCATTGGACTAGTGCCTGTACAGATCCCTATTCAGGACATACTGTACCAAACGCGATATATATA
>JBBBVU010000003.1:12776752-12787791 GCA_037177055.1 Atherinosoma microstoma
AGAAAGAAAGAAAGAAAGAAAGAAAGAAAGAAAGAAAGAAAGAAAGAAAGAAAGAAAGAAAGAAAGAAAGAAAATATTTTTTTGTGATTGAACACTTCCAATAGCTAAACTGGTCGGAAGTTCTGCTGGGATGCTAAGGGACTCCAGGGGCATCTAGTTCTGCAAAACATTCTGTATTTCTTCTCATTGACCATCACAAAATGTGTAGCAAGCAACAAAGTATCAAATATCTAAAAATCTTTATTCATAAACTATATCTATCGTGTCATTCTGTTATTGCGGTCTCCATCTGTATTAAGTCAAAGCACAGGTTCAGTCTTAATCTTGATGTGCTGCAAGCAGCTGGCAAGCAGCCTCATATTCTGTATGTGGGTGCT
This sequence comes from Atherinosoma microstoma, assembly GCA_037177055.1. NCBI lineage: Eukaryota > Metazoa > Chordata > Actinopteri > Atheriniformes > Atherinidae > Atherinosoma > Atherinosoma microstoma. The sequence continues at coordinate 12,777,130 of JBBBVU010000003.1, forward strand.
TTCACGCTGAATTTACTTATTTGATCAAGAATTCCTTAATTAGTAACACAAACTGAGCTGTAAACTGCTCCTTATGTGCTTTCTTTTAACACCTTTAATTTCTCAGGATCTAGGACTGACTGGTCGTCGACCAAAGGAACAGAACTGCCTGATGAGATGTTGTAATGCTGATTTAGAGGAACCTACCACCTGCCAGAGCCAGGTATTTAAAATTGTGCTCTTCTAATATCTTTGATTTTGTGTGTTGAGTGGGTCTGCTAAATCAAAACAAAAATGAACTAATTTAATCAAAAAGTATAATCAGAGAAATTACGTAGATAACATTCTGCTGTGGTATATTTATATTTGGGATCTGCAAAGCTCAAAGTCTCCAAGGGTTTTATTTTCCTGTATCTTCAGAAGTGCAAAATTCTATATATTCTATGTATATTTATATTTTAACTTATATTTCCGGCAATTGAGCTCCAACAAATGCTTTCTTTTATTCTGTTTGAGTGATGACAGTGACCAGAAGTATTATTCTAATAAATCCAAGATAATTTTGTAAAGATGAAACTGTATTTGCATAATACAAGATAAATGAATGGGTGAATGAATGAATAAATAAAAGCATACATAAATATTTACACTAACGGGCTTTAGGCTAAGGGTGACAAAGTTATGTGCTTATGACCAGTCCATGCTGCTGGTTTGGATCTTTTCAAAGGATTTGTTAACAAAAAATAAAAACTACTGACAACATTTTCTTCTTAACCAAATTACTCTTCAGTTTTCAAATACATAATTTTGCCTGAATGTTCATTCAAAAAACCTCTAGATAAACTAAGTGAATAAGAATGTGGCCCAGATTTCCCTACGTACTTCCATAAATTCAGTGTTTCATTGCTAGGAACACATTCAATTGGCACTCAGTTTGCACTGAGAAACCACGTACAATGAAATAAGATAAAAAAACAAGCAGTTATTTATAGCTCTTGAATTGTGTATTTGTGCAATGACCTTGGGACTGAGAGTGTTTGTTGTTGCAGACCGATGATGAGGACTTCATACTGGAGAAGCCACTTGGCTTCATGCCCCTTCACCATGAGCTGGACAGTGGTTTGGGCTGGACTGATGGTTCAATCCACCAAGGTGACCTCTCAGGATTGGAGACTGAGGAGGGAGGCCTGGAGGATTGTCACCCACATGGAGCTCTTGCGCAAGGAGGGTGTGGGGGTTTCGGCGGTGGCGGCTCACCTTCCTCAGAGTCCTTCATCTCCTCAGAGCTCAGTGACTCAGGTTTCTACAGTGTGAGCACCGGAGAGTTCAGGCACTTCCAGAGGCTGCTGGAGAAGCGAATGCGTTTGTACAATGCAAGGTTGCAACATCAGGGTGAACCATGTGAGAGGCGTGAGAGGCGTGATAGCTGTCCCAAGAGCCACCGTGAGCTGCTGGAGGCCATTCCAGAAGCACTGACAATGCAGCCTCAGTGCCAGCGCTTGCAGCACGGGATGGAGGAGGGCACCGGGTCTGTCTTGGATGTCCCACCCCGCGGACTTTTTAGGTAATATGCTCACATTTCATTAGGCTTGTTTCATTTCAATATAGGTCCATTGTACATTGTTATTAGTCTTAATTTTTCTGTTAGTCATGCACAAATAAAAACACACTACCTGAAAGTCAACACACAAAAGAGAGTCTGCAGGATAACAAACATAACAGAAATACCCAACTGTGGTTATGGTAATGATACTCAAGTGCAAAAAACAAACAAAAAAAAACTAGACAGGTGTACACATTGTGCTTGTTTTCTGTTTCTGATAGTATGCAGGGTACTGTGCATTTTGGGCTTCATGTTGAATTATTTAGAATAGAAAGTCTTTTCTGTTGCAATAATGCAAAATTACAAGCTTATACTCCAGAACAGTGCACAGGGATAGCAAAAATTGGTTAAAAAAGTGCTCACAAATCTAATGATTTGTAACACTTTTGTAAGGCCAACAAATCAGTGGAACCCTTTTTGTTTACCGTAATCTAAATTTTCCCCATTAAGGTGCATTTACATCTAATTAAAATCAGACAAAAATCATTTGAAATCTGAAAAAAAAACCAGAAGAAAAAACAGTTTTGACAGGTTGTTTCCCTTGTTTCAATGACTTCAAACTTGACTTTTTCCAGAATTTGAGGGGCAGTGTTATCAGATTAATCTCAGGCTCAAACCAACTGTCTCCTTTATGTTATATTACAGTTCCAGTTTTCAACATACATTTACAATTTAAACTATTGAATTATATTAATTCTTGTTTTATAAAGTATTGTAATATTTCCAAAAACCATGCCACCCAACACTGAACACCATAAGTGACAGTGAAATATCTGCGAAGGTTCACATTCATCCATGTCATGGTATCAAACTTGGGATGAGTCAAGTCAGCTGGGCTTGGCCTATTTTCCTAAAGACGTCTCATTTTGTCATCCAGATGAGCTTCTTCAGATCTGATGGAGATAGTGGGTGATTTCATTTATGTAGCCTGTGAAACCACTGTTGTCTTAGAGTCTATGACTGTTGTTGACCATTGTCCACAGTTTCATTGCACATTGAAACAGTTTTTCTAAAAAATGGAAGCATCAAGACACTTAATTTATTCTGAACAATTTAATCCCTTCTGCCTGATGCAATCTTCAGCTGTATTCAACCTCCCAAAACCCACAATGTCACCTGTTAAAAAGGGAAGGCTTGGCTGGTAGAATAATAGTACACTTGTGTTGATTTGCATTTACAGATTTTGAATTTGGTTAAAAGGTTGCAAAATCTATCAAATCAAATTGCAATTAAAGGATATTAGCTACACAGTGCAACACATTTCATTATGGTTTGAATTTATATAGCCTAACAGCACTATAAAATGTGTCAATTTGTAAAGAAATCATACCTCATCAGTCAAGAATTTGATTACTCTGAAAAGACAGAACATGATCAATATAAAAGACCAAAGTCTGTTTTCAAAAAACCAACACTTGACTTTGGAATGTCTGTGTCATTACAAATATTCTATATCCGTTTCACTGTTTGCAAAATGTGTGTATTTCCAGGGTTTCGTCAGTTCAGTTCCATAAAGCTGACCGGCCATGTCTGAACCGCCATAGTTCCAGCAGTGGGGCCCTCTTCAACCCCTCACATGCCCATACTGCAGTCCCAAGAATGACTGGCCCAGTCCTCTCCACCTGCAGCACCCCATCCAGCCATCGGAGACCACAAGTACCCATGCAGCAGCAGCACCTCCACCAGGGGTCAAGCTCTGTGGGGATGCTAAGGAGAAGCCGAACACTGCACCATCGCCCTCCTCCTCAGGAGTATCGCCGCCGGGCTAGCCACCCAGCATCTCCTTCCTACTGTGCAGCAACCCTGCATCACTGTGGAGGTGTCTCGCCATGTAACGCCATTCCACCAGGCCTCCCAGAGGAAGGTGAGATAATGACAGGTATGATGGCTCCCCACCCAGCCAGCATGGCCCTTTCACCTCAACAACACCCAGCTCCTTTGGGACACATCAGGGGTGCCAAAAACCATGAGCGATGCTATGACAACAACCCTAATAGCCACATAACTCACCATGACTGGTGGCACTCGCAAGAAAGAGGCTTGATGCCAGAACCAATGATGACAGAAAGGAACCGAGAGATAGAGAGAGAACTGGAACAGAAAAGGCAAATGCAAAAGGAGATAGAGCTGGAGAGGGAGACACAGATTCAGGAGGAAAAGGAAAGAGAGAGGCAGCAGGAGCTGGAGAGAAACCGAGTCAGAGAGCATCAGCACCTCCTGGATCACCCCCCTCAGGCTGGAGATGTAAATGACACCTGGCCAAAACCAGCCAGCCGTCAGTCCCACGGAGGTGGGGGAGGCAGAGGCCTTTACAGCACCCTGGAGGGCCACATGGGGGTTGGAACTGCTGCTGGATGGGATGCAAAGAAGGGGCAAATGAATATGATTTCAAGCCCTAATCCAGGTTCTGGTATTCAGTCTAAATTCAATCCAAGCTCCAAACCCATCCCAACCTCACGGATCACAAGAAACCAGCTGCTCAGAGACCGAGCATCTCAGCTGGCCGATGAACGCAGTGGGATGAGCACCGATGAGGAGACCAACACTGACATGCTGATGGGTCGGTACTGGAGTCGAACAGAGAGAAGGGAACACTTCCTGTTGGCTCGTGAGCAAAGGCAGCAGCTACTGCAGGCCAGAGGAGTGACTGTGCGAGATGCCATTAGCAGGGGAGGAGCCTCCTTTGGAGATGGGAGTGTACTGGAAAACAGAGGAGTTGGAACTTTTGCAGAAGGACGATGCAACACAGTCTTGGAGCTGAGTCAAAGGAAACTGAGCCGTCTGAGGAACAGAAAGCTGTTGGATGACTGGACGACAGTAGAGGAGTTGCTGACTCATGGGACAAGGCTGGACAACCAGGAGAACATACTGTGTCCCAGCTCCTTGTTAACAGTCACCACTGTCTAACTGCATGGTCACCATGTATAGCCGTAACTCTGTGTGTGAGAATGTGTGAATTTAAACTAACAATGCAAGATTTGCAAATCTACCTGTTTTGTCTTCCTCAGAGTAAGATGATAAAATGGATATCAGCAAGTGTACACGTCAAGTACAGAGAAAGTTTGGGACAAAACTGGATGCAGAACATTCCAACCTAACATCACGTAAAGATAAAGAAATCTACCAAATACGGCAACTGAAAGCTGTTCTTTTTAAATAACTTTTTAAATCCCCTAGAAAAAAAACATTTCCCAACAAAAACAATATTTAAGCTTAACTTAAGTTCTTTACGACATTTGGATCAGTCAGCTCTGGAGTTGTCAGGAGAAAAATAATTCACTTTTAAAATGAAGCGAGATGATCTGTTTTTCCCAACTTTCAGTTCTTGTGATAAGCTATGCTTAGCATGGGCTGTGCTTTGTCCCACACAGATTGTTACAACTGAAAGCTAACATCATCTCAGTTCTCATCTATCTAATTTTGTTTTCTGATCAGTGATAACCTGATCAGTGTCTACCTGCATCTCCTTGAACAACACTTCTCAGTTACCTAGATTTTATCATTGCTGAACTTAGTTACCTTTAGAGGAATTGGCATAAAGACTCCTCTGGACTCTGAATTGTTTTTACCACTAAGAAAGAACAGTGGATTCCTGCAAATTGGATTAGAGCAACTCAGAGGAACCAGACACTTTTATAGCTGATCTTCTTTATATATTATTACCAGGGCATTCTGGCAGGTTAAAAAAAAAAAAGTTGAATATATTCAAATGACAAATTTATGTATTAAAATAGCTCATGCTTAAAGTCTGCACTTTTCATCTGAATACCTCTGTAGGCTTTCATGTCATCTTGCACCACAATTTATGATGATGCAGAGCATATTTGCCATCTATTCTGTTATGTGTGTAATTTCTAGAGTGTTATGGGGACTATTTTATCAGCAATCAAAGAAGAAGTTTCCTCTTTATCGCTGTACCTTAAAAATTTTAACTGATATCCATTTTTTATGTTCCTTTGGAAGACAGGGAGCAAGAAGTTGATTTCAAATACTGCATTGTTCCTTTAAAAAATATGTGTGAAAGAGGGAACCTCACTGTCACTGCTGTACATCACCTCAACTGATAGCTTTATGTGTGGGTGTGTGGCCACTGTACAGCACTTTGGACAAAATGTGTGAGTCAGTGCGTGACGCTTTGTACTGACAAACAGCCGAGCAAGGTCAGATGAGTGTGTGCATGTGTTTGCACCATGTATTTCATGTGTTATCTTATGCTACATTTATTTCACAAAAAAAACCTTTGAAACAATTTTTTGAAAAGAAATTGTTCGGAGTCAAAAATCTCAAACAGACCATGAGATTTTCTGGGAGCAATACTGTTCTGCATCTGTGCACTAATGACAAATAACTGCTCTTACATCAGCACCACAGGAAAAATAACAAAGTCAACTGTAGCAATGCAGAAGATGACAACTGAGATTTGATACCAAATCCTTTTTTAAAAATAATTGTAACTGTTTACATTTACAATTTCAATTGCTAGAGTTTGTGCAACACAAGAGAAGCTGTGTTGATCAATGGGGGAACAATTTGCCATGCAGATTTACAGAGGATTTTATTCACAACTATTATCTGTAAAATCAGATTGTGCAGTGTTTGGTCTCGATTATATGCTGCATTTATGTCTCAATGTTCATGCTATAATTAGAAAATGTGCAGAAAACAAGAAAAGTTGTCCCAGTTGCTGAATAGAATCAAAGAAATGCTAATAAATCAGAGGTAAAATAGCTGCAAAGCCAGCACAGCTTTCAGTTAAAATTAGAATCTATTTTTAAGTTTGATGCAAATGATTCAGATAATTAGAGGCTTTACCCTCTAAATATCTAAACCTCCTATTATATAATCATGTCTCCAATTATCCTCACTATTTCCAGCTGCGTGCTGCTTTTTTTTATGAGATTAAAATATATGGATAACAGGTTTTTGACTGGAAGTAACTGCTAATAACCACCAGTACTACTGAGTGGCATTTTTATGTGTGAATATTACAAACCACAATTAGAGATTTTTCCCCTTTTCTTACTGTCCTAAAGGGAATGTGAATGCAGCATATGATATTTGGTCCCTCATTGCTCATAGCTCTCCGTTCCTGCTGGTACATTTACCATTGGCAGGATGTTTACAGTTCTCTCGACGCATAAAACTGTTTTATGCATGTTTACCAAAATCTGCAGTGACACATTGACTGTGGTGAGACAATTTTCATGGACATACAACTTCAGAAAACTTTATACTATGTTCTGCAGCCTGCTGCAGCATCCATTTGGCCAGGACAGTTGGAGTTCGAGAAAGCATCAATGACATTCCACTTAAAGCCAGTACAAAGTAAGCAACTCTGAAATCTATGGATTTCAAGTCCGCAGTTCAGGAACATGTGCAATAATACCTCAAGTTAGTTTTAATAAAACAACGATGGTGTCAGGTTTTCAGCGAATGCAGTAACTTGTTTAAAATCAAACGGATGCACAAGTGAAAAGACACCTTAAGTGCACAGTAATCTTGAAATTTACAAAGGCAGCAGCAAAGGTTATGTAGATATACATTTTTTTTTCATGAGAGGGACCTAAGAAGACAACTTTTTGCACATCAGTTTTATATAAAAAGTTTTCCCTACCTTTCTGTACTAGGGACCGAGGCCAGTGGAACAACTGTAGATAGAGCGATAGTGAGTGTTGATGTTTTATTTATAAACTATCATAGTGATTTATGGAGGAAAATATTAGTTTATTGTGATTGTGTTGGACATATTTCAATATTTTTCTTGTGATGGTTTGAAAACCAATGTGAAGAGTTTTTATGATCTATAAATCTTTCCGAGGAACTTAATTTAGTTAAAAGCCAGTGAAACTTTGAGTTACTTTTTCTCAGAGATTGAACACAAAATGTGAATATTACTGTCTCTTTAAATGGAATTTTAAAATTGAATTTACTGTTGTTTTGTGTCATTACGACATGTACATATTGATTTTGTCACACAGTACGACAGAGGGTGGAGTGAAGGACGTAATGCCATCAGACGCCTCCAGTGGTTTATCATGTGATTCTGTAGGTTTATAATTGTGTTTTGGAGGCTGTATATACGGCACAGAGATGAATATTGTAGTTTCAGAACATTTAAAACTCACATTAGCATTCATGGATAGTGGTTTGGTTTGTTCTGAATGTTTACAGTAGCATCCATGAATTATAAGCAGGATCACTGACACTGAAATGCTTAAAAGTAACACCATGACATTTTTCTTCATATTCTTTGTGTTCCTGGTGTTTCAGATGGATACCAGTTCTATGTATTGTGGCATCTGGGTCAGAAATACTGTACATGTAGGACCTCTTTAAGCTAGATAAAATGAAGATTGGAAGCAAATAAAGCTTTAAATGCCAACAAGGTGGGAAAAAAAGAATATTAATGAGAAAACCTAGTTACCTGGAATAAAAAATAAATAAATCAAACAACAACAAACAGGCAGGTGGTACTGGTGCCAGGTTGGATTTCTCCTTCACTGTTCTTGTTAATTTAAAAAGAAGGTGCATAATTTTGGAATATTTTATGTCAAAACTAATATTTATAGTAAAGATGGTCCAGATTTGCCAGGAAGCATAAATTAAAAAAAAAATCTAAATGCACAATAAGTTATTTTAAGCCTGCCCTTTTCTTTCTGGAGACCCTCTGATTAAGATTTTCTGTGAACTATATGTTGGCACACAGCTCAGCTCTACCTGGATTACCAACTAGACAACATGGGTCAAAATGAACCTGCCTCGTTCAACTGTTAATTAAAGCATGTAGTATAAATTGTTAACCATTTCTTTTGTTACACCATTAGTCCTAAATGAATGAAGAGTTATCATTCTGACTATTCAATGATGAGAACATTTTAATGGCAAAACAATTTATTTGGGGTCAAAATGACAACGGAACTCAACAGGAGGCTTAATTTAATTTATAACAAATTCTTCAAAAAAGCTATACAAAATTACACACATCCATGAAAAACAATTAAAACTTACCTCATGTTTTGTAGCAGAACCATTGCTATATTCCAGTGTAACCCTAACCCTAAAGTATTTCAATTTACCGTGTTAATCTGATGTAAAATGTGTCTCATTAATAGTGAATATTGTTTGTGTCAAAAAATTTGCACACAAACCATCTGCAAAGCTACTTTTATCCATTACACATTACATGTAAGGCTGCGACTGATGCATTTTTTTTGTCATTTACATAATGAATAAAATAGCATTACATGCATACATAAAATAGATTTAGAGATTACTGGGGAAAAAGAGAAAAAAATAAGGTGATAAGATGGTGTAGTTTTAGAAAAGGAAACAAAACAAACAATAAAATTACAGAGTGAAATAAAAAAATCAAAACATAAGATTCTTAAGATCAAATAAATAAATGAGGGAAAAACATACTGCCTGTTTACCAAACTTTAACCATCAGCAATGACAGCATCATTTTTATTTGGCACAGATGCATCAACAGGGCATAACTTTTATAAACATTACTTGTGCATTTTTTATTCTTTAATTTGACTTCCAACAATCTGCAGCTGTGGTATTTTTTCAGGCTTGCCAACATTTTTCTTGGTTTTTGTAAAATAGTCATTTTTCAGCACAACAACAGACAAATCAAAGATGTGATTCAGATGTCGATTAAGTTAATGATATTTCAGTGTTTAGTTAGGTAATAAGATTACTTTACATTTACTGGAAAATTTTGCTTTTCTTTCTTTTGTTTGACTGAAGCAATCTCCTACTGCTTCCAGGCTTTGTGCAAAGTGTCTTTCATGAGATGACTTAACATTTAACTGATATCCATGTTTTAATCTGACCTAAAGAAGACAAAGAACAAGAAGATGAACAAAAATGTCAGTTCGTTTGTGTAAAACCTCCACCCTGTTTTTTTCCATGTTTTCCATCTCTCTCTCAGCTGTGACTCAAACAGTCTGAATAATGGATGACGAAGAGAGAAATTTTCTTTCCCACCCACCCCTCTTCACCCTCTTTGCTTACGTTATACAAGGACAAGGAAGGCTGAAAATAGCGCTGCTGTTCTCATGTGATGTGAAATTAAAAGCACACTGGAGCGGAGATACTTGCTACTGGGGAACTCAACACTTGTTCTACTCCATCTGACAATCCCTCCATCCAGCCTGCAACACAAACTCCATTTGTCTGTGCAAGGATACTTTTCACTACAACAAGCTTTTTGAAATATGGAGATGTACATGTGATTGTAATAAAGAGATTTTAATTAGCTATGACATCGGGACATTTTGTTTTTATTGAACAGTGCTGATGGTTTGATATGAGCAGCAAACCTCATTGATAGCTGAAGAGATGAATGAAGATATTTTTAAACTGACATTCAATATTTTACTTCTTAGTCAATTCCTCGGTATAGTCCTGGAGCCAAATCAGTTAATCGTACATCATTCATTGACAGGGACAATTTAGTGGTCCTTCATGTCTGAACACATAACATGACCAGATTTTATTTTGCATTAATCTTAGCATTAATCTTAGCTGTTGCTAAGATTGGGAACAGGTTTTTGGTTTATATTGAATATCATCTTTCCTATAAAACAGGATAAAGCTTAAATGATTGTTGCCATCTGTTTGATTTAGAGTATGTATGTGTGCATCTTCTCAATTGCTACAGCTGAAATTAAACAAATAAAGCACAAGGTGGACACACAAACTCCATCCACTGGAAACCAGAAGAAGCAGGTGAACAAAAAACCAGTATAAAAACAAAATAATGTCTGGTTTAAAAAGCTGAAAAGCTCAAGAGCCATCATTCAATGCTTTCATCATTACAGAGAAGTTCATCATGATAATGAACTTAAGAGACAGAGGTTAAGGAGTTGTTTGTGTGTGTGTGTGTGTGTGTGTGTGTGTGTGTGTGTATGTGCGTGCGTGTGTGTGTGTGTGGGGGGGTGGGGGGTGGGCATGAAAGCTTGTTTTATTCTATATGCTTTTAATCTTCTTTTGAATTTTTTCTTTTATGTAAGGCACTTTGTGTTGCCTCTGGCATGAAAAAGCGCTTTATAAATAAAGTTTGATTTGATTTG
>JBBBVU010000003.1:12849644-12860437 GCA_037177055.1 Atherinosoma microstoma
TGCATTACCTCCCACCATACTCACCATTTCTGAACCCAATAGAAGAGTTCTTTTCGGCATGGCGGTGGAAAGTATACAACCTGCAGCCCTTTGTGCGCATGCCTCTTGTGCAGGCTATGGAAGAGGCATGTGATGAAATCGATGTGGGTGCGATTCAAGGATGGATAAGGCACTCAAGGCGCTGCTTCCCTCGATGTCTGGCAAGGGAAGATATTGCCTGTGATTTGGGACGAGGCGTTCTGGCCAGACCCAGCTAGGCAGCAAGATGCTGCCCAAGTATTTTTCTTGCCTTTTTTTTTTCTGCATATTTTTTTCTGCAATTTTTGTTTTCTGTCTACTGTTTTTTGTGGGCATATGTTTGCTCACACCAGTGTAAATACATTTGCTTGTTTGGTCAAAAATAACAAAATTATGTTTCAACAGCATGCGTTTGGATCTACAAATATTTCTGTGTGAACAATCTAAGAGCTTTCTACAATTACCATCGAATCATGGCAAAGCATACCAAAGATGAGAGTGCTTTTCATTCGGCCCAACAGTGTGTAGCTGGTTAGACAAAAACCTGGTAATATGAATGAAGTGTGTGCCATGTGGTGCAAAAATTTGATTTTGATAATGTTATATGTAGTTTAGGTTGCAGTGCTTCATTTTGCAGGATATCTGAGGTGTTTTGCAGTTTGGGTGTGTGGTTTTGTGAATTGTGTTAAGTATTTTGGTAAAACGAGGCTAGTTTGCAAAATTGTGTTTTAGCAATTGGAAAAAACTGTATTAATGTGAATTGTATTACTTTCATTTTCTTTTATCCAGTCCCTCCAGTGGGGGTGTCTGGGGTCGGTCCTTGGGGGCCTCTGTGCCGTGGGTTTCTGGTGTTTCCCTGCCCTGGTGCGCATAGGTCAGGCGTGTTGGGGCAGGGGAGCATTGGGGGCTTGTGGGGCTGTGGCCCTTGGGGGCTGGAGCTGGACACTCCTGCTCAGTGTTTCCTCACTGCTAAACGCTGAGAGTGAGATAGTGCTTCTTCACTATCACCATCACAATTTCATTGTTCTTAAGTGTGTGTGTGTGTGTGTGTGTGTGTGTGTTTATCTGACACAATCTTTTCTGCATTTTAATATGAAAGCATTTTGTGCAACAATTTATTTCTATGAAAAGTCCTATAGAAATAAAGCTTTATTTGATTGATTGACTATAGCTCATTGAAGCACAAACAAACATTTAACACAGTTCAATAAAGTGGAATTTGTTTGTTTTTTAATCTAACATCATATATTTTCCTAGTTTATCAAACAGATTTAGAAAAATAAATAAATACTTTTGGCCGAGACAAGGGAGATTTTGAAATATGAAATAAATACAATATTTTAAGTAGTTCTACTTTGAAAGAGTCCTGACAGTGTGTCTAATGTGACATATGATGAGGCACACTTCTATTGTTCCTCCAGTGAAAGGACGAAGTGTGGGAAACCAGAGGAAATGCACTCTCACAGCTGCTGTGGGACAATAGAACCAGACCTTTGCCCTGAAGAGATGCGGGCTAGCAGGGAGTGTAAGCATCAAAACAGGAGCATGCTGACGTGTTTCAAAATCTCAGTTCAATATTTTCCTTTGAACTGATGACAATCATCTTTGGTCTATTTCTTTTAAGTTTGATAAAGTTTTTCTCATATTTGCTCTTACTTTCTTTAATTACTTTTTTATTTTTAAACAGAGTTCTACTCTCTTCATAAATGACTCAAGTTTAAATGATCACTTCTATTGTTTTCTTATTTGACCTATTAAAGTATATTGATTTATTCTTACTTTTATTTATCCTACTATCAAATTGTTGTTCTAAAATACTTTATAACTTAAATGCAAAAGGTACTATACAGATTAAATGATTACCATAAAGTCTAAATATCTATTTTGAGTGAAATTGTACAACAATTTTCTGAAGATACGATATTTAGATTCTGATATTTTAGGATTAAAGTGTTTATAACATTTTGAAATTGAGCAATAAACACGATAAAACTGCTCAGTAATGATATCATGCAGGTGGTGGTCTATTGAAAGGAAGTGACCACAACCTGCTATGATGGACCTCAGAGGATAGAGATTCTAAGTTTTTTGCAATGTTTTTCAATTATCTAAATTACATAAATTATTGTATTTCATTCTATATTCCATTTATTTTGATTCATGAAGTTAAAAGTTGCTGGGCTTTGAATTAGAAAAAAACTACAAAACAAAACAAAAAACAATCTGAACAGGTTGAAAAGATAATCCTAAAAAAATGTGTAGACATTTTGTCCTTTTATAATTTAATGGACAGTGTGGGAGAGCTCTGGAAAGCAGAGCTCGGCATGATTAGCATCAAAAACCCCATCAGCAGACGGCCATTCTTCTAGAGGGTTTGGCTCATGTCAAACAGCTGCAATTTCTATGTCGTATAAAATTAAACTTTTATCCAGCTTCTAATGCAAAAACCCAGTTAAGTTAAAATTTGATAATGTGACAAACAAAGAAAAAAAATCCGGTGAACTGGGCACAACAAGTTTTTATAAAACTTTTCATGATAAGATTAACTGATGCCAATAGTCAGAGATTCCCAGTGATGTTTCTTCCATTCATATACCTCTAGTTGGGATAGTCCTTATTTAAAACAGAAGTAATTGCAGGTATATACATTGCTGTATATTTGAGCTGCTTTGTATCCTCAATAGGATCAACTTTCACTCTCTTTCGCTCTCACGTGTGATGTGCTGATTAGCATATGTTTTGATCTGCTTCATCTACAAGGTCACTACTTTCTCAGATTCTCAAAGAATTCCTCCAGTTGTTCCCCTGAGATCTAACTATTGTTTCTGATTTATATCACCCCGAGCATGTGGCAGGCCAGGTTGTCTTTTTCATCGTGCCGGCCCTTTCATTGGTGGAAACTGTGAGAAACTTCAACCAGACCAAGACCCACACATTCATATGGAGATGTGGGACTATAAATAGGAGGGATGAAACCAGCAGAGATCAGATCTCCACAGAGACCTCAACAGCACAGAGATCCACCCATGGCTCCAACAGTCACTGCAGATATGACCAACAATCAGAAGGATCTGAATCAACAGCAGCATCGAGCAGCTCAAGTCTCTCCTGGGTCCAGAGTTCCTCAAACAGCAGCCAGACTCCAAGATGGAGAAAGCAGACATCCTGGAGATGACAGTTTGCTTCTTGAGACGACTGCAGATGCAGCATCGAGCTGTGGACTCAGCAGCTGTTGATCAGGGCTACTCCAGGTGTTTCCAAGAGGTTGTGCACTTCCTGTCCAAAGAGGAGGTGAGGACACCGCCCCAGAAAAGACTGCTGAACCACTTCAACGAGCTGCAGTCTTTCTGTGATAGGAACCTGAGAGAGGTTGACTTCTCTCCTCTGAACCCCATTGTTCAAATCAGCATAACTAAAAACAAGAGTCTAGTCAACAGCGCCCTCTAGAGGCCGATGTAGAAACCTACAGACTGAGGGTACTATTGGATCAACAAAAAACCATAATGGTCATAAGTTATCATCAAAGAAATTATTAATTTTAACAGAAACATCTTTGTACTATGTATAGATTCAGCACAAATTTGCACAAACATTTATTTTCTCAATTAAAGAATTATTTCCTTTAAACTTGTGAGAAGCACAACATTGTATTCTATTAATACCGCAGTTTTCCTTATTGCTTTATCAGTATGATATCAAACAAGCTCCTATTGATAATAATCATCCTATTTGTAAATCAAAACATTTATTTATGGGAGTTGACATGTTTAACCAATGTATCTTACATATTAGTTTCAGTTGTGAAAAATCATTGACCAATATTTAGTTTTGCATTGAACGTGTCTAGCTGTATAAACAGTATCTGTGTATAAATTAATGCCAGTTATTTTTCACTTGTTTGTCTTTTATAGAGACTCATAAATTGGTGTCTTTACTCTGTTTGAATTCAATGTCTTGGACTACAAAGTTTTCTTGTGATGTATCATCACCACTGATGCTTATGTAGAGGTAACATAAAGTATTCATTTTGCAGAATAGAAAATAAAATTTAATCTTGAACTGCTTCTTTTCAGTGACATAAATCAAGTCCATCTGACTGCAGAGGCAATAGGTAATACCAGTAATAACCAATGCACTGAACATTTTAGGATTGTAATGGTGCTGGGTTGTCCATCATGTCTGTAGTACACATGAGGACACTCTATTATAGCTGACCACTACCCTCTAGTGGTTAGCACATAGGCCTATAAACTATGTTGCCATCAACATACACATAAGCTGGATAACTAGGAAAGTTTAAACTAATACATTTTGTTTTCCCTTTCCCCCCGTGTTGTTAAATCCTTCTCAGTTTACTCAGTCTACTGCATCACACATGTATGATACAAAATGCATTATTTTCATTCAAGCCAATTAACACATGCAAAGAATAATATGAAATTGTTTGGTCTTTTTTTTTTAAAGTATTTGTTTTGAATATGTAAACAACAAAAGGTACACGTTAATTTGTGAAACTAAAAAGAAAGGACGGAATAATCATATATACATATTTGTAAAGGAGTGAGAAGAAACTTTGTTTATTGAATTCCACACCTTTTCCATAAATGTAAATAAAATCAGTTGTTCCACTTCCATCTTGGTGATTGTTGTGAGTGTAATAATTGAAAAAAAAATGATAAAGAGAAAAGATCACACAATATATTTAAGTGTATAGTCCCATATCACCAAGCAGCATTCCCTGTCTAAATCCGTCAGCCATAACATTTTGACCACCACCAACCTAAAACTATGTGGGTTTTCCTCATGCTGCTAAAAAAGCTATGACCAGTTGGGGCATGAACAGAAAAAGCCCCACATATTCATTACACCTCATCAGTAGGCTACATCTGTGTGCTTTGTTGTGAGTGAAGTCAGCTTTTTATAAATTTATGGCGAAGATTTAAATCTAACTTAAACTTCATGCAGCATTTTAGCAATAAAACGTTCAGATAGGGATCTACTGATCTTAAAGCAAACAACTGTTGCTATGGTTTACAAAACTATGACCAGCGTTTTCACTGATGCACTGATGAAAAAATAACAGGTGCTTTCAATGCTCACGTTATGAAGACGACGCCCACTCCTTCCGCATTGTGCGTGAATTCTGATTGGACGTTGAGAGGCGCGTACACACGGCACGCACACAGCGTTAGCTCATAGACGACGATGGCGGAATGTGGTCGAGTTGACAGCAACACGAGTAGTCATACCATGGATAAAAGCATTACTCTTCCACCTGACGAAATATTTCGTAATTTAGAAAACGCAAAGCGGTTCGCTATAGACATAGGTAACTGGGAACTTAAAAGTTTTCTTTCATTCTTCTGTCACTTTTGCACGAACGTGGCTAATCTTCGTATGTGTGGGGCAACGCTACCGCAGCTTGGTACACTGACAATAACACACGACTTTGAGTGAAAGTAAACAAGGCAAAGCTAACGTTAGCTTCTTCAATAAACATACAGTGTTAGCTTCTTAAATAAACGTTTAATGTTAATTCGTTTCAGTCTGATTACCGCAAAGACTTGTGAGCTTTTCGGATTATTTTCTTAAAGCGCACATGTGCCTAATAATCTGGTCAACTTTAACAAGCCCAGCAACCTTGACGCTAACTGCTAGCTACCTTATATTAAAGTCTTTACGTTTTTGTCAAGACAAGTCAACAGTTGTGACTTCACTGGTCCACAGTCTGTAGTTTGTTTATTCTGTCTAAGGGATTTCTTACCGGAGTGTTTCATTGATTCTTTTTCCTGAAAAAGGTGGATCTCTGACTAAGCTTGCCTACTATTCAACCGTACAGCATAAAGTGGCCAAAGTGCGATCTTTCGACCACACCACAAAGGTAAGGATCGTAATATGAACGCCATACTCTGCTGTCAGACGCTGTACTACATTAAGTATTCATCAGCATTTCTCTTCTGTGTGTTGCAGGAAGCTGATGGTGACAAACTGTATGAAATATCAGTCCAGGAAGAAGTCACTGCACGCCTGCACTTCATCAAGTTTGAAAATGCTTACATTGAGACGTGCTTGGACTTCATCAGAGACCATTTGGTCAACACTGAAACCAAAGTTATCAAAGCCACAGGTGGTGGGGCACACAAGTTCAAAGAGCTGATAGAGAAAAAACTGGGACTTAAGTGAGTAGTTGAACCAAGCTTACACACAGTTGGAAAGCTTTTTGGCTCTGCTCTGTTACTCAGATTTTTGTCAAAGTTGTAAAGGTGCACGACCAAAGTGAAAGGGAGATAAATTTATGGCATATTCAAGATGGCAGAGTTGAAATAAACAGTAGTACTCACTGTGATAGATGCACACTCAAAGCAATATCCCTTCCCTTGATTTTTTTCCTTTTTTTTTTGTGAGATTTTCTGAAAATCTGTTAGATTTACCACCTTACCTGTCTTGACATTGGCTTTGCTGGCTAACTGAATTTGTGAAAATAAATATCCAAACAGGTTTTGGATACAACACATGCCACTTTCACAATCTTTACAGATGATTGTTACCATAGTAACTATGCTTGGATTAAGAGGAACTAATAAGATCAGATAGTATTATTTGTAACTATAATTTACCTGGAAGGCTCTCAACATAATTTTGACTTCAGGCAGCTAATCTGTCAGTTGAAGAGTATATTCCTAGGAATATAGTAAAATAGTAGAGTGCACACAGTTGTTAATAATAATTGACCAGATAGTGAGGAAATTCATGTACTAATGTGACGCTGGATCATGTTTGAGATTGGCTCAAGCTAAGCCTTTATTCATGTGTTGCAGAGTGGACAAAGAGGATGAGATGACCTGCCTCATCAAGGGCTGTAATTTTGTGCTGAAGAACATACCCCATGAGGCATTCGTATATGCCAAGCATGCTGACTCAGAGTTCCGCTTTCAGACGACCAATCCAGACATCTTCCCCTACCTGCTTGTAAACATCGGCTCTGGGGTTTCCATAGTTAAGGTAATGACCAACAGTCCACATTATGTGTTGATCTGACAGGTAGCTCTCCCTCAAACAAGGTGTGGTCATTCATTTGAATCATTACAGATTAAATCGACTTGTCTACCTCGCTGATGAGGAAATGTCATCAGAATCTAAGTGTTTAAACGAAAGTTAGCTAGTCGGTGAGGAAAATATCCACATGAGTATTTTTTTTATATATATTGAAATGGTCAATTAAGAGGTTGATTCGGACCCCAAACTTCGCTGATATGGCTGCCAATCACGGAGAACATTATCTCCTGCTGCACAAGCACATTTACAGGGACATCTAAGCGTTATGCAATCACTAATTTACAGGCAGGAAATGCTTATTGCTGCTTCTTATCTGGCTTTTATGTAGAGACAGTGATCTTAGAAGGAGAACACATTCTCTTTAAATCATGATATGAAGTGCATTGCAAAGGAATTACTTTTTAGTATAAAATGTGTAGCATTATTTCACGTTACATTGTATTCTCCTCAGCTGATGCACACATTTTAAGGTACTACATAAGTCACCCTATGTATCCACTATTCTTTACCATAGCGCAATAGACACATGAAGGGGACGCAGCAAATCAGAGGAGGACATAATGCAACTCATAAGAATTTATCAGAAAGCGATGTGGTTGCCTACATAATACTTTCCAGATGATTCCAGAGACCTTAATCTGCCTTTTAGTAATGTCTTTCTAGCTGTGGACAAGGTGGTAGATGCAAGCCTAGCTCATAGGTGACATCTTGAACCAGAAGTATGATTTGAATGCTATCAAACCACGCTGTTTAAGTAATTCACACACAAACAATCTGTTTTCTCCATCTTCAACAGGTTGAATCAGAGGACAAATTTGAGCGAATAGGAGGAAGCTCAATAGGTGGAGGGACGTTCTGGGGCCTCGGAGCTTTGCTCACAAAAACAAAGGTATCCTAAACATAGTGGTCTACTTAAACCTTCAACCTCTTTGATTGCTGCTTGAAATTCCCTCAGTAAGATGCACTGTCAATGCACCTCTGAGTTCTCTTCAACCTTTTGAATAATATCCTTTTTTTCCCTCCTGCAGAGATTTGATGAGCTGCTACAGTTGGCCTCAAAAGGGCAGCATACAAGTGTTGATATGCTTGTCAAAGACATTTACGGAGGATCCTACGGCTGTTTGGGCTTGACTGGAGATCTTATTGCGAGCAGTTTTGGGAAGTCTGCAACTGCTGACAAAGGTGAGGCTTGTGCACCTTGATTTCATGTAGGCATGCATCCTGATGTCTTTTTTTTTAAGTCAGATTATCTGTTAATATGACAAAGCAATCATCTTAGTCTCTGCTTATATGAACTTGAAAAGCAGCTGAAACTATAAATAACTTTCTCACTGTATTCTTGCTTGAGGGGCAGCAGCTGTGAGTGGTTTAGATTGAGGAAGGTCAGATGTATTTCTAATTGTGAATTTCTACAGGCAATCATAATTCTGTCCAGTTTTCTGGTGTATTTCAGTAAAATTGTTTCCTCAATAAATAGCTAAATATACTCTGTCCCATTTAATCTCACTATTGGAACTCTGAATCTTTAATAACTGGAGCATGACTACATCTTTGGCTATTAAAGGATTGATTGTTGCCTTAAACTTATATACACTTAAAATATGTCACATGCAGTAGATCTGTAATGCTGTTGCTCTGATAAAGCAGGATAGAAACTTTGAAATCTCAAACTGATGACCATTCACCCAGTGCTGGTTTTGTAACTATTAGGAAATCAAGGAGTGGCATTATTCCACAGAAATCATCAGCTTTTCTAAATAATTGGAGTAAAGCCCATTTTTGTGTCACCGCTTCAGTTGAGCAACTTTATTTGATCTACAGTTTCATTGTGGGAAAAAAATCATTTTGATATGACTATATGGACTATAAAAATCTGTTCCATTACACATTTGTAGTCTTATCAGTATTTCCACATGCTTGGCCTTTGTCCTCAAGTAACTATGGTCTTGTAGAGTTCTCCAAAGAAGACATGGCAAAGAGTTTACTCCACATGATCAGCAATGACATCGGACAGCTGGCCTGTCTGTACGCAAAGCTCCACAACTTGTCCAGAGTGTATTTTGGAGGCTTCTTCATCAGAGGACACCCTGTTACCATGCACACAATCACTTACAGCATCAACTTCTTCACCAAGGCAAGCCAAAATCCTCATCTACAAGAGACTTTTTTTTTGTGTTCTCAGTATGTTGTTTTAAACTTGACAATGTTCTACCTGCAGCCCAGATTCATGCCTCCTGTTTTTGTAGGGTGAAGTTCAGGCCTTGTTTCTCAGACATGAGGGCTATCTCGGGGCCATTGGGGCATTTCTTAAAGGAGCAGAGGAAGACAGTAAGGAAAAAAACAAAAAACAAATTGGAAATGGCTTTTATGGATATCATTCCCAAAACAAACAGATCACTCCCAAAAAATACAGTATACAGTGTAAGAAAATGCTCCCATGTCATAGATGTCTCATAATTTCTATTTTCTTTCATTTAGATCCAAACCAATACAGTTGGGGGGAGAATTATGCTGGAAGCTCTGGCCTGATGAGCGTTTCTCCAGATATGAACCCAATGCAACGAGCTCGCAGTGGAACAGTAAGTTCTGCTATCCTAAGACCTGAGGCTGGGTCATTTACCACACGATGATATTTTACTGTTTTATTGTTTCCTGTGGGTTCATTGGCTTTTAGTTTTTCCATCTTTTTTTTTGGTCTTCTTTTTTTGTAAAGTATAGCCATTACTGTCTTCACCAATTTCATGTGGTCATACAGACATTCATTACATCAGTCTTCCCAGTCTGATAATTATTCTTTTCATTTCCTCTCCACACATTCTTCTGCCTAACTCTCTCCCTCAGTTTCCCGTAAGTACCTCTACCTGCTTTGTTTGTGTTCTCTTCTTTGATGATGCGCCATCTCTGCTCACACTGCCTTCTTTTGTAGCTCAATAAACACTCAGACGTTCACTTTTGTGCTGATTTGGACAAGAGGACAACTAATCTCTGAATCGCCTGCTGCTGTTTAGCTCTCAACTGAATCATTCCCTGATCAAAGTAGATGAAATGACTGATATTTGATGTTTCTAATGGTCAATAACAGTTTTCTCTGTGCTTTTCAATTCCTTGATGTGATGCTTTGAGCATGCAGGCCTCCGTAGTACATTAAGAGCTGTTGTCCTCCATCTGATCTGGCACTCGCCTGCTTTCATTTAGTGCCAATAGATTCATCGGGCAAACAACCGCAAATCATTAGTAGCTTATATTTGCTTTTCTTGCTACATGAAAAATATCACATAGATGTAGTATTATCTTTAAAAGAAGACAACTTCTTCTTATGGGTTATTGATTGTGTATTCAGTTGGTGGCTTGTAGGACTAAATCCTTCTTTAACCTTCTTTCCACTGTCCTCTTTCCTGCAGCTTTCTGCTTTTTGGTTTCTCTTTAAAAAAAAACTATGAACATGAGTGAAAACTGTCATTGTAAAGAAAAGACAGATGTACTGTAAAATTGATCTTAACCCTTTAAAGCCCAACCCAGGAAAAACTGGGGAGAAAAGTCTTTATTTAGCCCTTTAACAAAATGTGGAAAAAAATTAAAGATTTTTTTGGGGGGGCTATATCTACCATTTTTGTATCATGTGACATGTCAAAATTAGTGTAGTGTAGTCTTTTTCTTCCTTGTATCCATTGGGGGGTAGAAGACAAATATCCTCTTTCATACTGCAGAGTTTTTGACAA
>JBBBVU010000003.1:12860537-12871279 GCA_037177055.1 Atherinosoma microstoma
ATGTCAAAATTAGTGTAGTGTAGTGTAGTCTTATGCTTCCTGGTATCCATTAGGGGGCAGAAGACAAGTATCATATTGCATACTGCAGAGTTTTGAGCAAAGTTTTTACCATAAAGTGATGCAGAATGTTTCAGAAACTTGTGTGTCAAATATGATACGTTTGGCTTTATAGGGTTAAAATAAGCTTGCAAGATTGTCGGCGAGATTAGGTTTTGATTTTGAAAAGAGCAGTGAGGGGCTCCTAGATTTTTTTTAAAGGACTAACTCTTGTTTTAATTTGTGTCTCTTTGCTGCGTCTAGTTTGACATGTTGGAGATGGACCGTCTGGAGCGGCAGCTGGTGAACCTGCCTCTGCTGCAAGACCCTTCCTCTTACATCCCTGACACTGTTGACCTCACAGAAGATGCCCCTGCCAGGGAATACTGGCTCTACTGCTTTGAAGAAGCCTTAGATGGGGTAGGATAGCATGGCCTACAATAAATTAACACCATGTCATAAATGGTAAACGTAATAAAGATTTAATCAAACTGTAAGATCACAGTCCACTACCAAGGCTGATAGGTTGAAGCTGATCTGGATTCTTTGTGACGACAAAATACTCTTATCCTACAAAAAAGCGAGTGCAGGCTGTGAACACGATTGATTGCTGTTCTTTCCTGGAGCAGGTGGTTAAAAGAGCCCTAGCGAGCCAGCCTGACATGCCAGAGGCATCCGAGAGGGCTGAAAAGTTCCGCCAGAAATACAGACACAAGCTTCAGACCCTCCGCCATCAACCATTGTAAGAATTGTTACTGTCTGTGCCTGCATCTGTTGCTTTTTAGTCCATGCTAAAGCTCTTCTCTTCATTGTCTGCATTAGTTTCGTGTCTTCATACCTGCTGTAAGTGCCTGTGTGCTTTGTCAATGAATAAGAGAAATCTCTCATGTTAATTCTGTCGGCTGTTTTATTTATTAGGAGTGAGGGGAGCACCTTGTAAGTGTATCAACTGCGTTAAAGATTTTAGCAGAAATTTGCACATAAATCAGAAGAACGGATGTGAAAACTGTCTTTTAAATGTATTTATTTTAAAAAAGACCCCAAATGTCAAACTTTCAGAAAGCATTTTCATCTAAGTCCAGTGTAAATAGAAAGTAGATGTCAGTTTAAGATGTCCTTTGCATTTCACCGTCGCAGCCCTATTGTGTGTATGTGTGTGAGCTTCTCTCTGGCTAATGTAGAGTGCTTCTCTTCTCACCTAGTGCTTATGGATCCCTCACTGTCAGAAGTCTGTTAGACACGAGGGAACACTGTTTAAACGAGTTCAACTTTCCTGATCCCTACTCTAAGGTCTGAGTGAACTCTATTAAATCTGTTGTTTACTTTTTTGTGTCCTCTTCCTGTGCTATACTGGTTCGGACTTCACTGATCCATTTCATGACTCATTTGGTCTTTTAGAGTCACAAAAAAACAACTATTTATCTTCACTTGCTAAATTTAGGCAATACATTGTTGTTGTTGTTGTTTCTTTTTTTTCATCATAAACAATTCTTACATTTCTTAATGTCACTAAACAGTCTGTAATTGATTAAGTTTAAACAAGCAGTGGTATTTTTTGTTGTGTTTCAGATTAAACAGAGGGAGAATGATATGGCTCTCAAGTACTACCAAAAGGCAGTGAAGTCCTTGGACGAGCTGAGCTGGGAGGACAGACAGTTTGCCCTGGTCAGGGGCGTCCTGGCTGGGAATGTTTTTGACTGGGGAGCCAAGGCTGTGTCAGAGTAAGCGGAGATTCACAATCTGGAAACCAGCTGGTTGATTGGGTCTAGAGAGCAGGTTGTTTATCTATGATATAGTAATTGGGCCTAATATAAGACTACTCAACACCTGGCGGTGGCTATGCTTCCTCACTTGGGATGGGTATAGCCTACTGGTACAAGCTGCTACCAGGTCCTCAGTAGTCTTCTTTTGGGCCTTTTTGCTGCATCATAGTTTATCCTGTCATTTCATGTTGGTGCGTCAATGCTCAGAGGTTTCTAACAGCTTTGGGAGTGGCTAATGTTCCCGAGTTTGTTAACCTATGGAACAGGACAAAAGGACAGCGCTGGTGCTGCTACCAATACATTTTTTAAGTGATTTTATTTTATTTTTTCTAGATGGTGTAATTTATATTGCTATTAATTTCTATCACTGCTTGAAATTACTGGATTTCCCAGTTATTATCTTTCCTTAGCATTTCTTGGCAGGTACATTGTGTTCTCTTGGACTACTCCACTGTCACTTTACACATATTTAACAGCACCTGAACATTTGTATACTGCATTACTGTATTCATCTACTGTGTATAAGAAATGTAATGGAGCTAACTGACAACCAGCAACAAATTTCATGTGTGCGTGAACATGCTTGGCCAATAACTTATTCCAAGCGTAATTGTGATCACAAGATAAAGCATCATTATGGTTGCTTTCAGGCAGACCTTTTTGTTGTCTAAGGCCAGGCTGTTGTGGCTCATAAAGCCTTAAAACACATTTGTCTCAACTTGTTGCAAGAGTGAAAAGTTGTTTTGTTTTGGAACACTGTGACCCATATAAAGGTTTCTTATGTTTGAACTAACCTCACGTTTTCCTGTTTTGTCTCGGTGTATGCAGTGTGCTGGAGTCTGACCCCGAGTTTGGGTTTGAGGAAGCTAAACGACAGTTGGAAGGTACCCAAGTGCTTTTTTTTTTTTTGTAACACTCTGGAGTATTGTGAGCAGCTTTACAGCTCCATCTTTGAGCTGCGTAAATAATTGGAGCTTTAAAAAACAAGTTAGGAGACTTAAAGTACTACATTACACCTTGGGTTATATTTATGCTCTTGTAAAATCCCTAAACACTGCCTTTGTGAACTGCTTTATCATTTAACAAGGAAAGTTTTCCTACTGGCAGAATAGCTCACAGATTACATCTGCTTCCTTATTTCCACTTTCTTTTCTAAGCAATAACTTCATTGAAAAAAAAAAGTCAAAGTGAAAAATTTGAACTGTAACTCAAGCTGACGATGATTTTGTTTCTTCTCAGAGCGCCCGTGGCTTGTTGACTCCTATGACCAGTGGTTCGAGAGAGTAAAGGTCAGACTCTGCTTCGCTCACACTCAGAAACACAAAGTTCAGCTGAGTTACACCCGCAGGGAGACCAGCACATGTCAGACTGCTTTTTGACAAAGTGATTCTATGCTTTGTGTTCTTGATGATGAATACTTGAATACGATCCATCCTGATTTTCTCTTGCAGGGTCCTCCTCATAAGTGTGCCTTGTTTTTCGTAGATAATAGTGGAGTGGACATCATTCTTGGGGTGATGCCCTTTGTCAGGGAGCTTCTGTCTCGAGGAACAGAGGTGAGAACCTTTAAGACAGTAAATCCAGACAAACCGACTCGGACAGCTTTTTCTGTAGAGCCCTCATCACTCTGAACACAATCACTCACTAAACAAAACATGTAAGCAACTCAATCTGTGCAATAAAAAGCTAAATTTGCGCATTAATTGCTAATAATTACTATAAACATTTTTCTAATATACTTCCATTACATTTCTTAGATTTTATACTTTATGTATTATTGTAGTTATGTTGATATATTCTTGGCTCTGTTTTTACTCTTTAAATAGTTTTTTGTAATGCTCAAGTTGGAGCGACCAGCTTTGATTTGACTTGACTTACTACAAAAACATGACATCGAGTGTAAGAGTGTGTTAAATTTGACCATGCTCAAACGTTGCAGGTTGTGTTGGCCAGCAACTCCGGTCCAGCTTTAAATGATGTAACAAATGGTGAACTTCAGATTCTGACTGAAAGAATTGCTGCTATGGACCCTGTGATTCAGTGAGTGTAAATGAGGGATATAATTAATTGTGTTTTTTTTTTTTCCTGTCTTTTGCACACATATGCTTGACATATCTAGTGAAATGTTGTTCCTTATGGAACAAAATTCTGTGATAAATTGTTATTGAGATGTGAGTAATTGTAAATAACATTGGCCATGTTTACATGAAGGTTTTAATTCCCGTTTAATTCAGAATAAAAATTAAATCTGCTGTAAAGAGATTAAAAATGACCATGTAAACACCTAATTTCAAGAAAAAAATGACCATTCCAAATTAATCTTAATTCTGAAGTAAGTGGCTGTATTTTTCTCATTTTAATCTGAATTGAATAATTCCTCAATCATGTATACGTTATCCTGTCGCGATGACATATTCCAGAAAGCTCTGCCGAAGTAAGCATCGGACTCGAGCCAAGACTATCCAAGTGAAAGTTAAGTAGCATGCTTGTGTCGAGCTGTTGCATCAGAATCAAAGTGAAAAATAGTACTTATTATGTCGTTTTCCATGTCGTAGCTGAAAAGAAAAGAAGCAGGAAGTGGAGTTTGTTTTCTTCCAGTAGACATAAATATGTCACTCATCCCCTGTCCAATCAGAACCCTTCCCAACCCCCAGATCTTCAGCGGAATTAAATAAAGACAATTAAATGTGTTTTCAATGTAAACCTCAATTCGGAATTACTATTTCCATGTAAACATGGAGAAGAATACTTTTAATTCTGAATAATTAATTCAAAATTTAAAAAAATCATGTAAACCGTGGCCAATGAAAGCAGTTAACCATAGTCTTCTTTTTGGTGTGTAGGGCTGGCTTGAGGGAGGACAGGCTGACATTGGTCCAAAGTGGTTCCAGTTCCCCCTGTCTGGATCTGAGGTTGGTTGTTTTAGATGCATCACATCCTGAGGCTGGAAGAATTAAAGCCCCGCTACTGAACTTGGGCATATCTTCACACTGTGGCGCCCACTGCTGATGGTCTTTTTAGCATCCTTCCTGCATCCTGTCTCTCCTCTGAGATCTCTCCAGCGAGTAAAACTTGTCCAATGTTGATTCTAGTCTTATCTCTTGCTCTGTCATTTTCTCTCCTTCTTTTCTTTCTTTCTTCCGATAGTGCCCTCTTGTTTTAAATTGCTGAATCACCCACAATGCATAACCAAAATAGCCAGTGATTTGATATCCAGTTACTGGCATGTGACGTGGTGACATACAGCAAAAGGCAGTTATCACGCAATGCTTCATGACAGGAAAAAAATATGGAGCAAAAACTGATACTGCATGTGTCTGAATTCCCTGAAAATGACAGATTTTGGCAGTTGCATAGGTACCTCAGATGACAGCAAAGTCGCTACATGGTGTGTTCTGTCTTAAAGAACCATTCAGGTGTCACCAAGGAAAACGCAAGCTCACTAGGTCGTTGGCTGACCTGTTCTAGTTAAAATTCAATGATGATGATGGAGATCGTCTTTCCAAGTCAAGTGAAACACAAGCTTTTTCTTAAGCTAAAACATCTGGTACCTGTAAGCCCTGTAGGAAATCGTTGCACAGATGCAATTCTTTAACACTCAACAGTGTGCGGTTCTGCCTCCTGTGTGCTTTGAGGCAAGCCAGCATTAGAGTATGAACTTATGACTGAATCATACATGCTAGATCACAACAGGGCTAAATATTTTAACATGCCATTGTTGTGTGTAACTGTGAGCTACTTATTACTGACTGGGTAGATTGTATTGAGGGATAGATCAGACGCACATTTTATACGGTACATTACATGCCAAATCTGACAAGGGAATGTCACGCCTCCTCTGATTCTGCTCTGCCTTAATGATTTGTGAAAGCACACACCGGTGTGGGATAAGTCCGGCTTGTTCTGTACATTTGTGAATGAGCAAAGGCAGCTTAGAGAGGAGCTCGCCCCTGTGGCTAGATGGTGAAACTGATCTGTGAAAGTAGCTCATGTGTAGGCTACTTTTCTATTTGAGCCTTGAATAAGACCTCTAAACTTGATGTATAAAGATAAATACCAGACTTCCATTCAGCTTCTATTTATACATCAGGTGGCGTTTTTGTTGTTTTAGATTTTTACACGATTTTTGCATAATTTTTTTCCCCTCATTTTCCTGTTTGGCTGTTACTGTTGCACAAGATTTGATATCACATGAGAAATTTTTCATTTTGTTAATGCAATATTTTTTGATCCTGCATTGGCATCTATTCATTGAAGCAGTGCAGCGTTGCTCTTCATCTTCACCAAAAATAAAATTCAACACTACTCAAGTCTCTAAAGAGAATTCTTCTTTGTCTCCAGCCGCCTGGACAAAGTGCTGGCGATGGTGGTGCGGGAGCGACAAACCGACCTGGTGATCATCGAGGGAATGGGCCGGGCCATTCATACCAACTACTACGCCATGCTCAGCTGCGAGAGCCTCAAAATGGCCGTCATCAAAAACTCGTGGCTGGCTGACCGACTGGGAGGAAAGCTCTTCAGCGTGGTCTTCAAGTATGAAGTGCCAGCTGGAAAACCCAGTCAGGACTCTGCTGCTGTGACGCCTTCATGAGCAACCACAGCGGTTTATTTGGAGCTCTGAATGTAAGGACTGAGATTGTACATTTCAATTGGGTGAATTTATGATTGTGGACTGTAAAAAAAAGAATTAAGCAGGCTTTTAAAGATTATCATCTATAGGATTTTACCTTGTTTATTTTTTCACATAATTGATTTTACTGTTTTGTCTCATGCACATGAAATGGCTTTGTTGCAGATCTTAGTCCAATGGTGTTTTCAGTCACTTAGCTTATTACTGTCATCACTTCCTGCTGATCTCATTCACCACCTGGAAAGTTGTCATCGAACTTTTAACAGGAGTTGAAAATTGATCAGAAGCTTTAGTTTTAACATGCCACCAGCACACCTCGCATATGGGAAGGTGAAGTTAGTGTGTTTGTGTGTTGAAGAGAGGAGTGTAAAAAATGACAGCTTCTAGCAGACTTTATACATTCATTAAAGTGTAATTAATGTGCCTTAAGCCTGATGTGAAATTAGTACCATTCACTGGAATAGCTTTTAATTCCTGTTGAAATCTACGCTTACACACAAACATCTGCTTTTTTATAGCACTCTCTTGTCATATACAAGAAAAATTCTGTTTTTCATCACTGCCAGCAAAGGACTTGAGATAATGAGAGGGATTATCATCGCTATCACTTGTGTGTCTGTTTAAAGTGCAATCGAGGAAGATTTTGATCAGAGGGAAAAGTGGCACCTTATCGCTGCGATTGAAGAAGCACGGTTGCGGCCCTCCACAAGGTGGCAGCATTCTACTGTGATATAGATTTTGATTTAATCTTTCATAAGGTGCTTGGTGTCAATATAAACACTGCATATTTCAGGTTAAATGTTTTGTGATACACATCCATGTATGCACTCTAGTTAATTGACATGTATAAATGCACATTATAATCCATCCTTCAATTAAAAAAAAAAAAAAAGCATTTGAGGGCAATAATATTGCAGCACCTAGTTGTACCAAACAACACTGTGTGATGATGAAATTGCTGGCTGTATAACTTAATAGTAAATATCTGACTGTAAATCAGGATTAAACTAGAAAAACCTCAATGTGGAAATATCTCCAAGATACCGTTCCTTGACATGTGGATTCATATTGCAATACTGTATTTCTCATTTGTACATACGTGATATACAAGTGCATATATATAAAAATCAGCTGCATCTCTATAGTTATGCACACCAAGCACAATTTTTGTGTATTATTCTCCTGACAATCAGTTTGAATTAAATGATGAAAACCTTTATGTCATCATGTCTGCGTTCATTTCTCTGTGTGGACTTATCTGGAGAGTTTTCCGTTCTGTAGAGAAATGAGAAGAGCTGCCCCACATTAAAAAGCAAACCTGCTACTGGCAGTATCAAAGCTCGATACCCTGGTATGTGGTGGTTGACGCCTGCTGGGGAGCTGCAAGCTGATGCTGCATGAGGAGGACCCAGCAGGAGGTCCTGCTGCTTTTCCTCTCCCTCATCTCTCTCACTGCCAAAACACACCACACCAGTTCTGAAACATGCCCTTTCAGTTTTGGTGATATCTGCTTACAACAGGCTGCACTGCTTTTGTTACTTCACTTTGTCCAAAGTGAATGGGAATCTTTCGGGTCTACATTGGTATGCTCCTGAACAAACTAAGGAAATTAAGACTTTACAAATGATGTGCGCCCCTGGTATGTGCTAATGTGAATGGGGCCAACAAACTGGTCCATCACCACTTGGATCGCACTCTTTATGCAGCAATATTTCAAAGTGTGCTGCTTCTGCATGCAGGTGATCGCCTCACATAATGAACATTTCTTATCCACTAAAAACTGACGTGTTTAAACATTCATTTGAATAAGTAATTAGCAGAATATTGAAAAGGAAGGTTTCATGTTTTTCAACTTCTTGGTAATTAAGATACATTTAGAAGTAGCTGATTAATAATTAATTTGTCTCTTAAATGATCACATAAATCTGTCTTTTACATGATAATACATTTGCTCCTTTTCAAAAGTAGTATTAATCATTCTGACCTTGATTTTAGTATAGTATCAAATTTGAACATAATTTTCCTGTCCTGTCACACTTTTTTGTCCTCATTATTTGTATGGTATTTAAAGCAAATGCTACTGTAGCCTCAGTGTTCCCTGCAGCTGGATTTGATTCACTATATAAACAGATCAGGCTCTGGAGGACCACATCACAGTCAGGACATCCCCATTTTAAACTAAGCCGGCTTTTCGACCCGAATTGCTGAATGTTACTTCAAGTACAGGCTCTGGCTCAGGGGCCCCACTGATTCCAGAGCTGTTTGATCATTTAAATCGAGTATAGCTGGGAAACATCTACTGCATATGTGAAAAATTCCCATTCATTCATCGTTTATTGAATATTTCTACTTCAAAATGTCAGAAACTAGCTCAAAGAATATGACAAGTGGGGCTTCCATCTATAGATCTAAAAAAGACAATACATTTCTGACTAAGAGCTAGTTTTTTTTCCTTCTGTGTCAGTTGTTGATGCTTAAAAAATGTAAGGTTCACATTTCAGAAATGTGTAACAACTATTATTGAAAGTTGGAGGCTTAAGCCAGATTCTATCATCCCTACCGATCTTGTGAAACCTCTGTTGTGCTTGAATTCTGGATAACAGAGCTGCTGCTGTTCTCTTGATTCTTGTAACATATTGTTGGAAATAATAAGTAAATAAAATATTAATATATGCCAAGGCAAGATGTTACATTAACATTTATGTTCCTCAGTCTGACACATCATTTGTCCTTCAGCGGCAATCAAATTGGTTTTGTGAAAACCATTACCCCCCGAATGCTCTGAACACTTGTGACAAGTCACAAAGACAATTTTCAATAGACTTCTTTCTGCAGCTGCAGTGGCACAAACCATTCTCTGCATGTTTTTCACTGTTTAACTCTAATTATAGACAGGGCTCCTAACACACAGATACCACAGGCCCTGAGAAAACAGTGCAGCATTGACTGTAACTGTTTGCACAACACTAATTACAGTACTTACAGTAAACAACGATTTCAAAAGACCTTTTCTTTTAGCTTTGATTTCAGCACACTGTAGCTGAACCTTTTGTCACTTTGACTAACAATAACATCAATTTTAATTGATCAGGTGGCCTTAAACACAATACAATACTGTGTATATCAGCAGTGTTTATGTGAATACATTAAGTCCGATTTGTGTTGACTTTGCAATTTGTAATATGTTTTGCACAGGTTGTTTTTTTCTTTTAAACAAAGACGATCCAACAATGATTTTTTTCTATGTAATGCCACCAAAGGGTGAAGTTTAGTAAACAATTTCTTTGAAATTAGGTCAAGTATAAGCGGTATAAAATGGATTACCATGTTAAACAGTATAACTTATGTAAAAATAAGTTTTCTCGCACTTATTCTAGACATAATGGTCCTGTAATTGTTCTATATTTTTTTAATTCAGTTGGGTTAACAAATGTCCAGCACTGCAGCTTTTAGTGGTGCATTTTCATGATTATAATTTTAGTGTTTTGCACTCTTACACCGAACATATGGCATTACTCAGGTAGGATGGGAGGCATGCCCTGAATATCAAGAATGCTACTGCTGGAAATGATTTGGTTATTTTGAGAAAAAAATTAGCTAAATTACCAACCATGTCAATTTACAATCCCTTTTGTTAGTATATTTTCACAAATGTAGCACAATTCTATCTACATATCTTCTGGCAATGGCTCAAGTATTCCTGGAAGGGAAGGATTTACATGCAGTGAGCAGCATCCTTCTGCTTTTGCATTGGAGAAAACTTTGCATGCAGCATCTTTTCAAGCCTGATGCTGCCGCTAAATCCAGACATGTGACAACATGTTTGTTGTGATTCCTGTAAATATGTCACCGGCTCAAATAATGAGCTATAAAAAGGCATTTTTGGTTTTCATTGAAGTCACAGAGAAACTGCAGAGTTCTACTTCAAATGACATTGATACCTTACAGAGCTGCTGATACTCAAAGTGCGTTCAAATGTGCCTGGCACACAGTAGGCAAGAAGCAATACATGGAAGTCTCAATTTAAAGCTTGAAAAACAAAGAAAACAAACAAACATTTTAAAGCATTTCATTGTAGGATGCCATGCAAACTAACCTCCTAAGAAGTGTCACACTCAGTAGATAGATGATAAGCATGTGCCTGCAGAAAAACAAGCTTTCAATGTTTTATTCACAGTTATGTTTTCCTATCAGTGTAAGAATGGGACCCTTCTCAATTGAAGATGTTTAAGCACTCTGTTAAGACTTATGGGTCACTGAGTAAGATAAATGGGCCTAAATAATATAGTAATAATAGAACAAGTGGGTTTAAG
>JBBBVU010000003.1:12896950-12909965 GCA_037177055.1 Atherinosoma microstoma
GTATATATATATTTATATATATATATATATAGTCATTTGGATGGGATTAGCATGTACAAATTTAATCACTGCTTGAGGAAAGATTTAAACAATTATTAGATTTGATCAATTTCCACCTTTTTGTCATTTACTAAAACTGACATGATCATCAGTCTCACAAATGTTATATTTAACTCAATAATTGAAAACACTCACTCTAAAATAATAATTATCATTATGACTTATATTTATTAGCTTTTTTTGTATATGTGAAGGTTGTAAATACTAACTGATATGAATAGGAACACATTTGTCATGTTAAAGATGTAATGACATCAGCACACAGACCACAAAAATCAAATCAAATGCACCATTAACCAGTTGATTGCTTACAACCAGTCCAGTTGAGAAAAGTTTTTTTGGTTATAACATGATTATTGTGTCAATGTCAGAGAGAAAATGTCAGAGATGGTCTGCATCATTACCACACCAGCAGTGCACCAAGTGATCAAAGTCTGAAAGCCATCGATGCCCTGCTTAGATTTTAGAAATTAGACAGAAGTCTGTAGAGCATCACTTAAGTACAGCAGTAACACGACTGATCTTACCACTGACCTCGCAAAATATTTTGGTAAATTCCAGCAGCTAGTACAACCAGCACAAGCAAGAACGATAACTGCACACAAGACTTAAATACTGAAGACCTTTTTCAACCAAAACATAGCCACGGTGTGGTGAAAACAAGGATAACTACAGCATCTCCCACCTGATATATTGTTTAAAAATTCACAATCTCTCACAAAGTCTGAGTGAAAATGGCTGTGTTGTTGTCATAATGCAGTGCTTAAATTTGAGTTTTTGTAAATGATTATTAATCATTTTTTTCATGATGTGCACAAAACATACTATTAAAATGGCTTGTTTTCATTTAGGATGGAAAATAAATATTTATACTAAAGAAATGCTGACAACTCAAACTGCATCACATTGAATCAAATCAGATGAAACCATATTTGTTCTGCATCACCCCTGGTATCCCATGCATCTGCATAGATATTATACAATTTTTGAGGGGAAAGATTCTCACTCTTATTAGACTGGATTATAGTGTTATTTAAACACATAAAATACATAGTGTTGTAAAAACAAAGAAGAACAACTCCAGTTTTTGAAATTAAACATCTAACAGTTTCTGCATGCCTTTGCCTTGTGAAATAGATTAATCGAACCAATTAAAATCTAAACTAAATCTCATATTTAAATTACTGAACTCCTTTATGTTAACATTAGTCAATTTGGACTCTTTTCCTTGAAGGGGATAAATCTCAGCTGAATAAAGTTTGCTCAGGTTATTTTCCACTTCTCAACCCTGCATTATCCCAGGAGCACCACTCTGCATAAACACATTAGTTAAGACAGGGATCTTCATTAATTCAGCTACCAACTGCATTCAAGGTGTATATGAGTGAGTGTGTGTCTGTGTGGGCATATGTTGGTACAGTTATTGTACATTGTTTGTCAATAGCAACAGCAGTGACTGTTAACTTACATGTGAAAAATGTGTTTTAACTTCAGTCTACAATCATTTAAAAATATAGATAGATAATATTGTACATTTACAAGTTTTTTATGGTATACGTGCATTACAACAAAAACATCAGCTGGTGCTTCATCATCCTTCGAATTTACTAAAAATGTACCTTAAATATCTGCAGCAAATCTTATGACAATGCACTCAATAATGATTGAAATCTGCACTAATGAGGCGTGCAGACGCCTTAATGGAGTCATACATAACTTTAACTGAGTATTTATTTCATATTCAGTGAGTATCTAAACTTAAACAGTATATCTATATAATTTGAAGCTAGGTTGCATTGACAGCTAAACTACAGCTAATATTGTAAAGAGGGAATTGATCAAAAATAAGGGACTTCATCTTTGCTCAAAAGAAAACAATTTGCCTATGAATTAACAGAAAAAAGGTTTACTTTTGTCACAGAATGACAACTTCTTTAGTATGTTTTGTTGTTACTGTGTATTGATCAGAGGTCCTTGGTATCAAACTATTGTACTGAATTAATTTTCTTGCTGCAGACAAGAGGCGAAGTAAGAACCTCAGCAGTGGAAACGTGACTGCAGATACCGATGCAATCGAACCGTGTGACCACCACCTTGACTGTCTCCCAGGTTGGTATAAATTAAACACCTCAATGTTTATCTCAAATTAATTATTCACATCACATGTAATTCCAGCTCTTCCACATCATCAAAATTGATTGCAGGAAATGTTAATTGTCCGCAGTCATGAAGAAAGAAGTATGTTTTCTCTTGGTTGTATGGATTGACGTATCAGGACATGATAATAATAAAAATTAAGAAAACTCAGCAAATAATCTTATTAAACCTTCCTAGGAAGATTGGTAATGGTCTTGAATGTTTTCCACTTGAGAATAATCTTTCTCACTGTTGCGTGGACTCCAGATTGCTTTGAAATGACCGTAAATCATCCCAGATTAATGGGAAATGTGGGGGGGGGGGATTTCCTCTCTAAGATCATTGCTGACGTCTTTTCTACTAGGCATAGCGTTAACACGGACCTGAACGGATAGACCAGCTAACTGCCAAAAACTCTGCTTTTATAGAAGTCCTAACACTAGCTGATGATTGGTTAATCAAGTGAATTTGTAGTTTTACTTAAAGAATGACAGTGTAATATCCCACTTGTGTTTTATCAGATTTTTTTCTATTATGTAAAATCTAAAAATGGAGAGAGCTTGCACTTTTTTTCACATGACTACATGTGGACTGCATGTACCAGTAATGCACAAGTTTTATCATTAAAACATATGTATTCCTTCTGCACAAGGATCTTGTTGTGACCTGAGACAACATGAGTGCAAACCTCACAACAGAGGGCTCAACAACAAATGCTACGACGACTGCATGTGCGAGGAAGGTGAGTGAGGATAACACAAACTATATCATTTCTTGACGTGATGCAATTTATTATATCCTTTCAATAGTTCAAATCTGTAAGTCATTGTCTCGTGGGCAGTGATGCTATTATGTCTCCTGATCTGACACTGGTAAAAAAGTAGTGAGCAGAAGCTGTCAAACACTGTCAAGCCTGCTCATTGGAATAAAAGGGAGGAAATATTTATATACAGTATACATTTTACATATATATTCAATTTGAACTTTTTAATTGGATGTTGAATTCAAATTAAACCATTTTTTCTTTTTTGTATTTATTATGGATAACCATTTGCATAGCCATTAAAAGCAACCATCTGGATTATGACTCCATAAGGACCTCTTTTAAGTTGGACCACTTGAAACCAAGCTCTGTTGTAAATGAGACATCGGGTCTCAATGGGATCACCTGTATACATAAAGGTTAGATAAAAAATGAATAAAACTGCAGAAAACTGACAAATCCACTAGAGAGCTGAGGAAGTTTCAAAGAGTATTACCAGTTTCTAAGAAATGGTTTGATTATGTGGGTGGTGCAGAAGTCTCAGAAACTTGTGTTTCATATATGTGGTTTTTCAATATTTGGATTTCATGTTTCCATGAAACTGTTTTGGCCTCAGAAATTTTTACTTTATAGAAAACACAGACTTTCATAGTGTTGATTTATGTTGTTCAGTAAAAGGAATAAAATTAGGAAAACTGAGAGGCTGGGAGCTATATCACTACCAAAGCCCCCACTATGGTTTGACATTAGATTAGGTGCTGTCCCAGATGGGCATTTGTAGCCTGAATTTAGCAACCCATTGGATCAGCGACTGACTCATCTGGTTATTTGCATAATGAGACTGACAATCCTGTAGATAATGTGCCTAAAAGTATGCAGATTATTTGCATCTTCCTAATCAAGCCAGTAACTCCTAAATTTGGTGTGACCTCTTTTTCAGACTTCTATGGTAAATGCGTTAAAATGGTAATACTCTTGTGTAATTCGGCAGGTCTCTGGGTTGGACACGTGAGTTGCCCTTTGGCCAAATGAATAGCTGCCTTCTCATTTACCATGCTGTCAGCTTATTATTGACTACATCAGTAGCTGGCTTTAGCAAGGATATTGACCTCTTCTCACTAGTCTGAAGCCCCTTTCAAACAGAAACCATGCTGTGCCTCGGCTTCTTTTTCTCACCTCTTTCTCGGTGATGACAAAGAAAAAAGATTACTTGATTATGTCTTGGCGTGTACTTTTAAATTGCATGCTGGCATCATAGAATCAGAGGAGTGATTACAGCTCTATTACACAGATATGCATCAATTTGTGGGTACCTCCGCAGTCACATCAACATTGACCCTCCACATTACCTTTGTATGCAAAATGAACAAACAAATCGAAAACCCATATAGATTCATATAAGGATAATCCCTTTCCATCATGTCTTATGACCCACTTTAGGAGTGGGGTGGCATATGTATCTGCAAAGACACTGCCATCTGTTTGTACTTCCTTTATTTTTCCCATTTATATCAGGACATTTAGTGCTTAAAAGTTTGTTGAAATGACCACACAGATGTCAAGACCTGATCTCTGCCCTCTGTGTAGATGCTACTGACAAATTGACACAAGCCTAGTCTTGTTGTGCAACTCTAAAATGAGGGGGGGAAATGTAATGCTGTGTTTTACTAAATTAACTAAACTGAGACTAATGTGTTTACTTTTACAAACTTGCAGTAATCTGGTTTATACAACTTTCCTGATAACATACTTACTATGACCTTTCAGGGTTTCGTTGTTATGCTAAATTCCACCGGAAGCGGCGTGTAACCAGGAGGAGGGGTCGCTGCGTGGTACCAGAGTCAGTCAGCAGTGACCAAGGAGGCTTCATCACTATATAAGGTTGAGGAGGAAGAGCAAAAACATGAAGAATGACCACATGATCACTCTGACAAAGACGACTGGACAGCCATAATACTGCTAACAGACCAAGTGCTTAAAGGTGGTGTCGTATCTTTTCCACTTTTAAACAGCCCCACAATATTTATCACTTAGATTTGAACATCTGGTCATTTAACCCAGAATGTCCACAGCATAACCCGAAAATTGTGTTTGAATGTTTCTTAAGGTTTGAGCCATGCATCCCAATCCATCACATCATCATCTTTAAGCACTTCATTTAACTGTTAAATACTGCAAAATCTGTCTGTCTTAATTCAGTTTTGTTTTTTAAAGTGTTACTACAGGAAGAGGGGCCTTCCAAACTTGAAACAGCCCAGTTCTTAAAACCTGTCATCATACATCAGATTGTTTGAGCAGATTTGTTTTGCAGTTGACTGGTCACTGAGTTAAATTTGTAGATATCACACAGATTGAGTGTTAATTAGTATCACAAATATGGATACAGATGGCATGGTTTAATTTCAAGAAAAATCTGATTTTTTTCTTTTAAAAAAATGTAATTTTGTAATGCCTCAGAGTAGGGCTGTGCGATATGGCAAAAAAACATTATCAAAGTATTATTTTCTGTGTTGACTGATCTTGAGTTGTGTTAATGCCGCCAAAAGTAGACAAAAAATTATAAATTGAGTCTTTTTTGTAAACTACTTGGTAGTTTGGGAAAATAACGTGAGTTCATTTTCAGTCTCACCCGCACTTCTGTTTCTCTCCTTGGTCTATACTTATTCCCTCCTATGTTTTTGCATAGTTGCCTTCCTCATTTCTCTGGTAGGTCACTGTATTTTTTTTATCTTTTTTCTTTTTCCCCTTTTGGTTTTCTTGGCAGATCACAACCAGCATAGAGGTACACTACTGCCAATTAGTGGAGTGGAGTATGCTGAGGGACATGCAGCTGGCTCTGTAGACCAACTGAAAATATCTCACGCTTATTGCCAAGTAGATGTAAATTTAATCACAATCTAATTTTGACATTGTTTTATCTCCCAGCCCTACCTCAGAGTCTTTTCTATATTGATACTGATTCCATTTGCTGGTTCTAGTTTCTGTTAAAATCATTTGTAGTGTTTTATTCATGTTTGGAGTCCCGGAAAAGTGTCTCTTACTGCTTCAAGGCTGGTAAGGTCGGCTTTCATAGGCTTTCACTCACAGAGATGACTACAACAAAATCTGTTTGCTGGGATTTTGTGAATTCTGTTACATCAAGTTCATAGCCTCGGCCCTCTGGTTCTCCAACTGATAAAAAATCTTACTAAATGCTATCTGAATCTATCCACAGATCTGAACTGTAAATATGAGTTTCTTTCAAATACCTAGAAATTTTTTTGATTGATGCCATTTTTCAGATGTGCTTAACAGTAGTATGACAAACAATTATGTCTGTTGGCCTTTCATCTTACATGTTCTAATATATGTTTTATTTATTCTGTATTCAAGTATGTTTGTCTGTTCATTGTGTTTTTTCTGCCTTTTCAGTTTTTCTCGATTAAAAACTTACTAAGATAAACTTTGTGTGGTGTATACCTGCCCATAGTCACACCAAAGACTTCCACTCTTTAGCTTTAGTTCTGTAAGATTAAGATTAGCAATATGCTATATACATATATAATATACTACATTGCATTGATATTTTTTACATAAATTATTTCAGCTACAATTGCAATACATACAGTGGTGTGCATCTTACTGTTAGGCTCATGGTGAAGAGGAAACCTCTGAAGAATCTGAAGCAAATTGTGTGCCCGCATCCTTTGATGCTGTCTGTTATTAGACCCACAGTTTTAACTTCCTGATATTCTTTCAAACATCTTTCAAACAGCTGCATCAGCCATATTTCAGCCGATATCCAATCTTCATGATCAGATTCTTAACATTTTTGTACACTGTCAGCTAAAACATACATTTATCATAAATTTCAAGGGCAAAACTTTGTTTTTGAACAGGACTTTGTCTTTTACTTCTGTTTTAGTTGTATTATATTGTTTTATTATTTGTTTTTTCATGCTTTTATACTTTTATTTGTTACTGGTGTAAAGCACTTTGTTTCAGCTGTTGTCGTGTGAAAGTCCTTTATAATTAAAGTCTGTATGGCATGGTAATAAGGTTAATATTTGTTTTTCCTTTTTCTTACTGCATCTCTTCCCTTCACTAGATTTGGCCATTTTTAGCAAAACAAAACACAAGCTAATCCAGCATGTAGACTCTGTAGACTCATTTGGCTTTACTGCAGCCTGAAGCACGGTTAGATAGACTGGCTCCCAGTTTTGTGCAATCAAAAATAGCCAGTTAGTTAAAAAACATTTGTCAACAAGTTTGTGGATAAATTATATTTAAATTAACTAAGTACCTATAGGTACGGTCTTAAGAAATAACATCACGGGCGTTAAAAAACTCACATTTTGAATAAATTAGTGAAGGTGAGATGATTCGACCGTATGAATTAATCTGTCAAAGTATCCTACATTATACAATTATGCAGGGAGGATGATTCATACCCCATCAATGCATGCTACCTTACAGTATATTTATACAGGTATGATTTGACAGTATGATTTACTCCATCATAGCATGCTACCTTATATAGTATATTTATGCAAGTAGGATGATTCCACAGTTTTTCCATAAATAAATGGATGTAGACATTCACATAAAATAAAAGACAAAAAATAGTTTAAAGAACTTATATAATTTCTACAAATATAGAACTGAAGTTTATTTCACAACATGAAAGCCTCACCCATTAAAGAGCGACTGTATATATTTACGAAGGTAGGATGATCTGAATCCCAGTGGTGTTCTGTTGTAGGACTTCTGTGCTCATCATGGATTGTCCATAAGGAACACCATGTTCAGACATAAGAGTGTCCATATGTGCACTTGGCACCAGGACTATGCAGAACAATGATCGACTTTATAGTTGTATCATCGGATTTGCGGCCGCATGTTCTGGACACTCGGGTGAAGAGAGGGGCGGAGCTGTCAACTGATCACCACCTGGTGGTGAGTTGGCCCAGATGGTGGGGAAGGATGCTGGTCAGGCCTGGCAGGCCCAAAACGTGTTGTGAGGGTCTGCCGGGAACGGCTGGCGGAGTCCCCTGTCAGAAAGAGCTTCAACTCCCACTTCCAGCAGAGCTTCAACCGTGTCCCGAGTGAGGTGGGTGACATCGATTCTGAGTGGGCTGTGTTCTACGCCTCCATTGTTGAGGCTGCCAGCCGGAGCTGTGGCTGGAAAGTTGTTGGTGCCTGTCGAGGCGGTAATCCTCAAACTCATTGGTGGACACCGGCAGTGAGGGATGCCGTCAAGCTGAAGAAAGAATCCTATCGGGCCTTCTTGGCCTGTGGGACTCTTGAGGCAGCTGACAGGTATCGGCAGGCTAAGTGGAGTTTGGCTTCAGCGGTCGCTGAGGCAAAAACTCGTGGGAGGAGTTCGGAGAGGCCATGGAGAACTACTTCTGCATGGCTTCAAGGAGGTTCTGGTGCACCATCCGGCAGCTCAGGAGGGGGAAGCAGTGCTCTATAAACACTATGTACAGTGGAGATGGGGAGCTGCTGACCACACATCTTCCGATGAGGAAGCAGGGGTGGGCTCTCCTCTGGGGCTGAGGTCCCTGAGGTGGTCAAAAAGCTCCTGGGTAGCAGGGCCCCGGGGTTGGACGAGATCCGCTCTGGGTTTCTTAAGGCTCTGGATGCTGTGGGGCTGTCTTGGTTGACACACCTCTACAGCATCGCAGACAGTGCCTCTGAGGTATTTCGGGCACATCCCACCGGGAGGACACCTTGGGGTAGGCCCAGGACACACTGAAGGGATTATATCTCTCGGCTGGCCTGGGAGCGTCTTGGGATCTCCCTGGATGAGCTGGCTAATGTGGCTGGGGAGAGGGAAGTATGGGCTTCCCTGCTTAGGCTGCTGCCCCCGCAACCCGATCCCGGATAAGCGGCAGAAGATGGATGGATGGATGGTTTTCTTGCTTTTGTTTGTGGAGGTTTTTGTTGTTATCTATTTAGTTTGGTTTTTCTTTGTTTTTTGTTTGTGATTTTCGTTGTCATTCTTTTTTGGTTTTTCTCTTTTTTTGTTTGTTTTGGGAGTTTTTGTTGTTATTCATTTGTTTTAGATCTGATGAAGAAATCTAGAAATTATTCATACAAGCCCATTCAGGAGTTAGTCCACATCTCAAGGGAGCTACACAGTAAAGCATATCTGTCATATTTTTTATTCTACAGTAAATAGGACAATTAGAAAACAAAGAAAATTCAAATCATCTCCAACATGACATAGAGTTCACTGTATTACAATGGCCTCCACAGTCATTAGATCTCAATCCAATATTTTACCTTTGGGATGTTGTGGAACAGGAAATTCTCATCATGGTTATGCAGTAACTGTGTGATGCTATCATGTCAATATTGAACAAAATCTCTTCGGAATGTCTCGAACATCTTGTTGAATCTATTACACCAGGAATTAAAGTAACTCTAGAAGGAAAAGGGGGTCCAACCAGTGCAGACCGCAGAAGTAAAGATACTCTGGTTTTTCCAGAAAACCATCACAGCAGCAAATTCTAACATGAAACTACAGACATTAAAAAGAACAGAGGACAGATATTATCTTAGTGTTACATGTCCCCATGGTAACATGCAAAGCCTGCTAACTTTTCTGGGAAGTGGCTTACTGTAGCTCTGCATTAGGATTCACCCTCCTGTTTTCGTGTGTGTGCTGCTGATGCCTATTAAACATATTTCAACTATCTGCCTCACGCAGCTCTTTCTCTTTTTTGCTGAATCTCTTTGCGGGGCATATTTGCACATAAGAATAAGATATAATGACTTATAATAGAAAATGAATGAATTAGTATTAGGCACATTACTTTTAAAATATCATTATAGTTAGCAGTTCCTTTTCAAAACAGTTAATAACAGAATTACAGCATTATAGAAATAACTAATTACTTGGGTAAGTAATTTTTCTATTACTTTTTTTAAATTTAAAGTTCAAATATGTTTCCTTTAACGGAACTTCTACTTCATCTGCAGTTTCATTTATTCATTATAAAACCGAATATTTGATCTAATGTAATGAAACTTAAGGAATAAATTACAGACAGAAAAACCATCTGCACTAATCTCAGGCTGCTTGGATGTTGTGGCTCCATCTTCTCCTCAGTAGAGCTTCACAGGATTACAGCCAAAATGAAGAAACTCAAAATGGTCAAAATGAAACATCAAAATGAAGATATCTCATAACTTTCTTGTCTTTTATCTATGAGGAAAAAGTGATGTCTGTGATTCCAGTTTAAAACTTCCTTTGTTTTCTCTGCACTCACCATTACCGTGTGGTCTTTTGGTCATTTGTGTGTGTGTGGCTGTATGCGTGTGTGTTCAGCTGTGAACACTGACTGTATTAGTCTGCCATGACATTTTACTCTTCATCAGTCAATTATCATAACTTAGGCTATGTGGTTATTTCTCTCTGTAAAACCCCATGGCAGATGAAGACAGCTTCAATTGTGCTGAATTATACTAACCCTGTTGCTGTCATCAGTAATGGTAACAGTGTTGTAACAATGTAAAGAGTAGTTAGATAACCCATTACTGAAAAAAGTAACTCCATTATTCCCATCACTGATAAAAACACAAACATTGCATGGCACGGTTACTAACACTTTCATTTCATTCATGCACGGACGAGCATTTGCAGGCTACATGACATATCAGGTCCCCTAATTGATGGCTGAGGCGCCCAAGTCAGAAAAGTAAGAAAAGCACTATCATTGTTTTTCCCCTCATTTGGAAGGCTCTTAAACACACCTTTGTCTTGCAAAATACACTTAATTTATTTCTCCCATTTATCGATTCTTTTACTTCACTCAATTATTTAGCTTTTCTGAAATGTTTTTTAGCTGTGTCTCAATTTAGGGTCTACAGGCTTCAGAGTTCATTGACTACATAGACTACAGAGTTGCCTATGTAGGTCTAGCCTTCTTTGGCTGCTTAACGCTCCTGAAATGAGACAGCCTACAGCCTATCAGAATTTCCCATTGTGCTTCACCCCCCTGTCGCCCAGCAACCAAAGGCATGACAGCTGTCAAAAGTTTAATAATTAAGGTATTCCGATTTTTCTCGGTAATTCCCTCTGTTAAATTCACGTTTTAAAACCCAAATGGAGCTGGGAATTTTACTTTTATTTCTTTTCATTTACCTGTTCCTTGAAATTGAACATGAAAATGTCAATAAGGTGATTCAGACAAGCTGTCCTCTGGCTGAGAGTACATCCTGTCCAGTTATCATTAAATTTAGTGAAAAATAATAACATTACTACACTGGGAAAAGTACTCTACAGCACTCGACTACAGCTCATTCCCTTCCATGTTGTGCAAAATGAATTCTGGGAGAAACGAGGCCACGGAGGATACACTTCCTGTAGCTTCCGATGCATGCCAAATGGAGTGTGAGTTTGTCCGGTGGATTCAGGGGCGCCTTTGAAATGGGATAGTGCTTGGTGCCTCAGTGTGACATATGCAGCCGACGAAACAGGACTGAAACGTGTAGACCCAGAGAGCGGACAAGTTGGAGGAATGTTTGGGTAGTCCATCTAAATGATTTTCTTGACTTAAAAACGCATGTTTCATCATGCAAACAAGTTAATTTGGGATCTAATGGCACAACGCAGCCTGATAGACTTTACGGGACAGTTGGAACCTTACTGTGCTGAAAATCGATGCAGATAAGGTAAAAAAACAACAACAAAAAGAAAACATGCCGATGTTAGCATAGCCAAGATCTTATAGAACCAACAACGCTCAAATGGCTGACAACAGACCAAGAGAACAAGGAAAAAAGGCAAGTAAATCACTTCCATTTACTTAAAAAAGAGCTGTCTAAAGACTGTATGGACATTGGGGAAAAAAAAGAGATGGAAACATATGCTAACCCTGCACTGGAGAACTCCACTCCCTGATTCTGCTCCATGTACACCTCTGTTGGAGAAAGGGAAAACGGAGCCGACCGTCTCTCAACTGCAAGATAATATTGTGCGGCTTGTCGCTGAAAAAATAAGAAAACCTTGCTGCAATGATCAAAAGAAATGCTGACACCATTGAAGATCTCAAGGAGACTTCAGAATTCCTATACAAGGTATTCCAAGATTTGAAAAAGGATGCTGCAGTCATGAAAGTTTCCATTGATTTATCAATGAAAAATCATAATGACCTTATGGAACAAGGGGAATGAGATGGAGTGTTACAACAGAAGGTGGAACATTTGTCTGTGTGGCCTGCCTGAACAGAAAGAAGAGGAGTTTAAACAAGTGGTAGAAATCTGCAAAGTGATCGTTCCAGAT
This sequence comes from Atherinosoma microstoma, assembly GCA_037177055.1. Lineage (NCBI taxonomy): Eukaryota > Metazoa > Chordata > Actinopteri > Atheriniformes > Atherinidae > Atherinosoma > Atherinosoma microstoma. The sequence continues at coordinate 12,909,181 of JBBBVU010000003.1, forward strand.
GTCAAACAAGATCCACGTTTCTACATTATTGTGAGCCACTGAATTAGGCCGAAAGAAAGCAACAAGAATTGACCTGTGATAATAACATTCAACTCAAAATCAATCAAAGATCGAGTCTGGAAATCTGAAAAGGACTCAGAGTTCCCCAAAACAAGAAAGTTCAAATTTTGTGATGATTTAACCACCAAAGGTAAAGGACTACAAACAAATTATGGCCACTCATCGATGAGGCATGCAAACAAGGGAAAAAAAGCCTTCTTTGCTGGAGCCATGGCCTTCATTCACAGAAAGGAAATCAGAGCAGAATAAGAAACTCCTTGCTCCATTTGCCATCTTTTCTTTTGATTTATGCAAATGATATCAGCACTGAAAGTTTTCAGTAGTTTGGAGGTAATACCATTATAATTTCAGGTAAAGTTACAGTTAACTGGTTTGCTCTGCCGATTTTGTTTTTGAAACAATCTTAAGGCAATTAAAACCATTTTCATACATTCACCAAACCTCAACCTTTGAGTGAGTTTATTGTTCTATTGTTCAATCTGTCTGTGTCATTTCATTATTATTATGAAAGATTTTTGGAGATAATGAAAGATTACAAATCAGCGTGAATGCAGCATTTGTAACAGAGTTGCAGTTAACAGTATCCAATCTAACTTGTTGTTACTCAGTTATGTGGGTCTTCAAAAGGTCATGGGACATAAATATGGGAGTCGGGAAATTATTGGGAATATTAAGGAGATTAAAATGAATAAACTACAATTTGCTCAATATTTTAAACTGTAATT
>JBBBVU010000003.1:12914173-12938182 GCA_037177055.1 Atherinosoma microstoma
ACAGAATTATATGTATTGCCATTGGTAAGAGTCATGACCATAATGGCAAATGGTGTGGACTCACCCACTTTGTCACATCAGGTATCATCAATGATATGCTTTTGCTCTAGACCCCACTTGATTACTTTCAGAAGTTTGTTACAGAAGATAGGACTGAGGCTCTGTCAAGAAATACAAATGAGAACATACGTAATACGTATACGTAATACGTAAAGACACTATTGGACACTTCCCATAAGAAAAAGAGAGGAGGGTTTAGAAGCTGCCATAATGGCTACACAACAACTGTGCAGCAAGTGCAATGTTGCCCTGAGCTTCTCTGAGCAGAGACTGGAAGAGAAATTCATCCAGGAGCTCTTTGAACGTTCAGTAAAGCAAATCTTCGTGTGATGGGAGTCCCCAAGCACAGACCTTATGTAAATAAGTTTTGTAAATAAGGTTTTCATGTTTTTGTGTTTTTGTTAATAAATCACTTTTTATAACAATATTACTATTATGTGATTATCATTCACAAATTATACTATTATGGGGCTAAATAAGCAATCAATCCTGCAATAAATCTTTAGATTTTGTTTATATTTGTTCAGTCAGTATGAGCAGAAACACAGAAACTCTGCTTTCATCGAGGCCTAACATTGCAATATTTCAACATTTCCATAAAAACAAACTCAAAAACATAGAAATGTAAAACATATTATTTTCATCTGAGGTCTCCTATAAGAACATCTAGCAGGTCAAAACTCCTATCCGCTGTAGATATAGGGAAATATTTGCTGAATGAAACACTATACACCACTGTACTGGATTTCAGTTGTTCTCATGAAAAAAGGTTGGTGTAAATGTGCACCTAGGCGACAAATGACAGGAAAACCCAACATCAAGTAACTTACTGTGGTATGGTGTTGGTCCATCACATGCCATCAAATCAGCTCAAGTGCTTCTTTAAGCAATGATTCTGCAAGATGATATTATTATTGAAAATCATTCACTATCGGTACAACATCTCCCATAGGTGCGCCGAAGGATTCATATCTGAAGACTAAAGACCAAAGCCTTTATGTCCTCCGTCATCTTGGAGGAGACTAGTACCATCAGAGATGTTTCATCATACGATTAAAGAGCTATATACTGATTTGTAGTGAGTGACCCATCCTTCATGAGTCAGGGGAATCTAAACCACATCATATCAAAGGAACCTGATATATTTATTTCTGGGCTCAGGGGTTCAGAGTTGTCCTTTTATTTGTCAATTACTGAAGTTCATAGACTCTTATTCTGTTGCTTGTGGGTTCTTGTGATTTTTCCTTTCATACTTTCATGAAAATTCATCAAAATAACTGTGATGCTCTCTGACCATTCCTTCAATAGCATCATAGTGTTCACATTTGTGGATTTTGAGGGTAATGTCTCAACATCTACTGAATGTAAAAAAAATTGAAATAAGATCAAATAATAAATGTAAGTGCAACATATCTAGTTGTTTTGGCAGTGTTATTGTGAAGCTAACAGATGCACTGAATTATTATTTTTTTTAAATCCACCAGTATGAAAATTCATTAAAATCTTTTCCATCCGTGACAGATGCTGGCATGTGTGCTGCATGTTATGATTTCTAATTTTAGTGGCAAAAACAGCTCTAAACCAAATGATCTAACTATCAAATATAACTCTTACATTCTCTATTTACCAGTTTAACTGAGAAACAGGGCTGACATTTTTCAAACAGAAGTGCTACATTCCTGATCCTTCGTGGTAAACCTCTGAGAGGGACAGCAAGTCAAGCTGTGAGTGGTGCTGAGCCTCCTGAGGTTTGTAGTGTGAGCAGTGAGGGGAGTAGAGGGTAGAGGGAGGGAGTCACATGGGAAGTAGTCAGGCTGCTGTCACATGGCTTGTGTTTGCAGGGGTTGTGCACAGAAGTTTGTGTAAGAGGAACAACTGCGGCATTTTTTCATGTGGCCCTTCAAAAAGTTGAAACACTGAATCGGATCAAGGAGGAGCTGCTCTCACCAAACAACCTATTATGGAAATCCCTGCCATAAACTTAAAGGTAGGGTTGCAGCTTACTTATAATGTTGTGTTTATGGTGTTTGTACGAGGTATAACACAAAGCTGACATTAAATTACATGTTAATGTCAATGCAGTTCCTTAGTTCTCACTGGTCGTTCCATTGTGTGGCACCTTCCTTCCTCTGATTTAGACACAGAACACAGCGAGCAAGTGTTGTTGTTAAGTAATGCCAGTAGAAAGCGATTGACGACATACGGAACAAACAATAGGTGTATGTTTACAGATTTGGCAAAGATGCAGGGACTTTTGTCACTGGATCTGCTGGAAACTGTTACCAAGACAACCAAATAATGTTTTGTATGTCAGATTGTAAATGTTATTAGATATAGTGGTATTTCTACTACAAACCAAAAATTATGCCTTTGATTACTGTCCATAACCACATGCCATAATCTTAAAAACAGCCTTCATTATGTCTACAAAGACTGACAATCTTTAAAGATTAAAAGTATTTTTTCAGAACTTGATGTACTAAGTTTTTCTTATTATTACCTTTTTTTGCTTTGGGTTGAAACATGTCAAAGTGGCGACAGCACCTGTGAGAGCATCTGGAAAACACTAATCACATGTTTCCTATTTAGTCCTGTAGTTTCTGGGTTTGATGTTTGTCAGCACATACGGATTGAACTAAATGTGCAATGATAGTTTTCATTATCAATTACCTCAGTGAATGTTTTCATAGACAATTAATGTTAGTTAAGTTCCATAAAATGTTAGTAAATGATGAAATAACCAGGTTTCAATGAGACACTGTTTGTGTCCGACCAACCCCCACAACCACAAATTATTTAACATGCAACTAAATTAAAAAGAGAAACTTGAGGGATCTCCTCTGTGAGCAAATTGGAACTATTTTACAATCCTAAGATTTTTTTTTTATATGTCATTGATTTCTTTGTTGTTTTCTCCTCTCTTAGGCCATAGTATTGGTACATTGGCTGCTTACTGTATGGTGAGTGTGAGAAGTTTTTTTTTTTCTTTCACAAACCTGAGGAATTTCACTACTCTTTTGGCACACTTGCACAGACTCACACTCTGGAGTCAGGCTTACTCTTTCACCTGCACGTATCCTACTTTGTGTAACCGAACATCCACTCCTGAAGAGTGTGTGAGAGTTTGTCTTATGTAATTTGTGTCTTTCCTTTAGGGGTTGCATGGCATGGCTGCCCGTGTCCTTTGGATGGGGGAACTTCAGTGTTTTAGCAGTCGGAGTGTGGGCAATTGCACAGAGGGACTCGATTGATGCTGTTCTCATGGTGAGTCTTTGCCTTGTTTCTTTTTCTCAAACAGTTTCAACATCGTGTCGCACATACAGGAGTCTAACAGAAGCAGCACTACATATCCAAGCTAACCTAATTGTCTGTGAAATCTAGGACAATCTATGAGCATCCTTTTGGGAAAGATATTCTCCCCCTTAACTAAGCTGAGAGTTCTGAAGCTTTGACTCTCAGGAATTGATCTTCCATCTTTACATTGTGAGGCAATATTAATTTTGCTTTTGAATTAATCTGTCAGTCAAATTTTTTTTCTTCAGTCTGACAGGTCATCAAACCATAACTCCAACCTCATGACTCATGTTTCCACTTTGACAACTAGTGTCACCTGCTGCCTGATGTCAATAAAGATGTGACTCATGATTCGTTGTTTTCTAATACTGTTAGTGAGCCAGCAATGAGCAGAGAAACAGAATTCGTTGAGTGTAATAATCAGATTTTAATGTATGGCAAAGAGGAAATGATTAGTAGTTTCCTGTTGTCAAACAAAGTCCACTGGTGAGTAAGCAGAAGCACGCTGGGCAATTTTCCATTTTTCTTGTAGTGAGAGTCAAACTTTTTTTAGAAAAAAAACTTTATAAAGTGAAGAAAATCTATCCAGGATTCTACTTTCAATGGTAAGGAAGTAGTATTTTTTTTCAGTGTATGGACCTGGATAAAACCTTGAGGTCTTAACACTTAGATATTTCAAAGCTCCAGTTGAAGTATATTTGTGGGAGCTTTTAAGGTTTTAAGGGAAGAGATTCAACTCGGGTAGAAACTGTCACTGCACAGTTTCTTCCCCAGTGACAGCTCTGACAGTGAAGGACTGTTCCTGGATTAAACTTTTGAAAGTTGATGCCACTGGGACAGAACCAAAGGATAGTCTTTTACCTCAAGTGCATTCAAATCCGGTGTCACAGTCACTGAAGAGTGACTAAAGCAGGATTCTTGACCGTGACTTAACTCTTCAAAGTCAAACCAAGTTGACTCTGAAGACTATCTGCCCAGCTCGTTGCTGAAACTTTATACCATTCTCAGGAGCACCATATTTAAATCATATTCTCTTGTTATTTGATCTTTTTGAGAAATATTTCTTTTTTCAAATTATAAATGTTGACTTCCTCAGCCGAAAAAGACAAATGAAAAAGTTCTTAACCGGATGTTTTCTCTGTTTATTTTTCTTCCCTTGCATTTTTCATTCATGTATATTTAAAGTTTTTTATCCTGCTTTTCTCAACAGTGGAATTACATTTCTTTTTTTTTAAATATTGTATAATATAAGGATCTTTCCCTGTGGCATTAATACAGATATGTATGTTGGCACATCACAGCAGAAAAAATAAAAACTATCCACACTTTCCACATTTTAAAAGCCTCCCACACAGTGTGTGTTCACTAATATGCTATACTCTGTTTTGTTCCTGTAGTTTCTTGTGGGGATGGTTGTGACCATTTTGACTGACATCATCCATTTTGGGATCTATTACCCACTGAGTGACTTTGCAGCAGAAAGGGGACGTGACGTATTTCGCTTCAGTGCAGGAATGGCCATCCTCAACCTGCTGCTCAAACCTGTGTCCTGCTTTTTTGTCTACCAAATGTACCGCGAACGAGGAGGGGAGTACAACGTCAACTTTGGTAAGTGCTTCCAGATGAGTGACATGCAGTAACGAAAGAAGTTTTCTGACCATTGTAGATGTTGTAAATTGAACTGGAATTCCAATGCTTCCAGCAAAGAACGTTCTTCCTGCAGGATACTGATTCCATTGGATTTCCAAAACTCAACTCCAATTTTGCAGATCTCATTTTAACCGAAAAACATGGAGTTACATGACATCATTCATTTAGCAAAATACATACGTTTGCATCAATAACCAGTATCTGAAATATCTGAGATTTCCAACAGAAATTATTTTCAGTCCTTAGTGTGAGCACAAGTGAAGTTGTAGTGTCTTGCATGTGTAAATGGACATAGCCTTCTTTCCCTCCTATATGTTCACTTTTGGGCATATTTCACTGCATTTTAAATGGGCTAGTGGATGAATAGTTAAACGCAACAAATGGAGCAATAAGACCAGAAATTGTGGGAGTAGTGTTGTGGCCTAAACACTCATTTACTCTCACTTCACGTATGTAAATAGGTATTTTCAAGCATTGTTAAACGTCACTGTCCATATACTCTCCATGCATGCTTTATGTCGGCATGGTCGTTAGACAATGCATCCAATAGAGGTAAGTGCTAGTTCAGAGTTCCCTTCCAAGTTCTGATGCCTGTTTCAATAGAAATATAGCTACAATAGCAAACATGGCAGGGGTGGAGGAGATCATAATAATGCATTCACAAAAAGAAACATCAAAAGAGGCAGCACAGTAGACAATGGTGGCTGTGGGGTCATTAAATACATTGCAGCTTCTTCTTCTTTGTTGGGACTACTCTGTTTGCTGTGTTTGGCATCTGCAAGCTGTCTGAAAACCTACTGAAATATGCACGAAATGAGCGCAGAGGACAGACAGAAGATGGACAGAACAATCTGCCCGTATGCGGCCATAGTATTTTCATGTATTAATGTTGAGCATAAATGAGCCCTTAGATCTCCTATGAGTAGTGTTATTGTGTTTGTCATGAAAAGCTTGCCAAATGCAGCACAAACTGGGGAGAATCTGTACTAAACCACTGGCAGATGATTCCACCGTCTCACTAATTAGTTTCAGTCACAAGACTTTTTATGCATTGAAATGTCTGAGCCGCAGTTTGACTGTGTAAAAAAACCTCTTTTATTTCCTTGAGTCTACTATCAGTAAATCATCCTAGTGACCAGATTATACTGCATGGAGGAACATGTTAAAGCCATGCAGACTGTAAAAATGATCTGCTTTGATTGCAAAGAAGCAAAAATAGAACAAGAAATATGTGAAAAAAGCAGAGAAGAAGCTGTTACAGAAGAAAACAGGAAAAAAGATTTTTGTCATTATTTATTGTTGAAGTTCTCGCTTTTTCTTTGTGAACAAACAACTGATTAGTGTATGCAGGGGACACTCAAGATGTTGTCTTCTAATCAACCCTGTTTGACCATTATCTTGTGGACTCAAGCTTGTTCAGTTTAGAGTTTTCTATAAGAAAATCCCACTGAGCTGTAATGCTTGCTGGGCTCTCAAACCCTTAAAAAAAGCTTAATCTTTATGGATTTAACCGTAAGCTGTTGTATTAATCTTTTTTGGTGTAAGATTTGTTCTTTGAACTGCCAGCTGTTTGTCTTTACAAAAAGAAATTCAACCAGAAATTCAAGAATAAACCAAGAAGCTGGGGTGTGAAGTTACTTATACTACTAAAGTGAAATATCGCCTGGCAAAACTGGGAATTATCAATCTACTCACTCGAAGAAATAATGGAATTGTATTGCATTATGAGCTAAAACTGCAGTTGACAAACTGTATCTTGTGAGTGGAGGATAATTGAATATTGATGAATCCACTCTCTTTATGGTTTTACTTTGCACAACAGGAACACCCATTAGACTGATGAAAGGAGCTAATGTGACTTTCAGACTGTTTGTATTTTAATTGCTGTCTGATTGCATCGCTGGCCTCACACCACTGAGCACTCTGGGAACCAGGCAATCAGGTGCAAACGACTGAATTGTTGGTTCATATATTAAGTGCTTCCTGAATTTTGATTGCCTGTCACTCATGGTGATTCAAATGACTGTGTATTAGGTTTAATTTGGATATTGCTTAATAAAGTAATGGTTGCAAGCCTGAACTATCACTCATTTGGTTTCTCTCAGTCAAACTGAAAGTTCCCACTCACTGTTTAGCAACTTTAACCAGGAACATATGAACTGTCATGGCAACACTACTCAACTTGCATAAAGTAGACAAGACAGCTTTACATATATAATATATTTAACCCTTAAGGTGCCAGAGTTTGTCAAACAAAATGCTTAATTTTGAAATCAAGAATTCAAAAGGCTGTATTGGTTAGAAATAAAAGCATAAAGAGAAAAATGTTGAATATGAACCAAAGTTGATGATGGGAGTAGATTTATTCATTTATTTTACGTATTGAACGAGAATGGGCAAATAGCTGAGAAAGTACTCCATCAACAATGAAAAATGTTTTTTTTCTCTGTAGTCTGCTCTGTATCGCTGACAATGAGCGCATCCTCATAAGCTCAGTAGGGTTACATAAGGATAGGGATACATAAGGATACGTGTGTAAATAATGTATGATTGCCAAATCGTCAGGGAAGAATTTAATTGATTGAGATTTTTGCATTCATCTTTTAAATGTTGTGATTAATGGGCCAATGGTGTGATGTAATGCATCTTCCCTTCTTTAACAATACTCTGGAGTTTGGAAACTGAGACCACTTGGTGATTCTTATTCAGTTTTTATTCATCTGTTATTTTGTTTTGACACAGGATTGGTACACTAATTGTTTTCAGCATGTGATAGGTCTCAACTGCAGGCAGGTCAGTATAGCATTTTGGAGTGATGCTTTTTCATGTTCATAATTTCTTTGGGCATTGTCTTGGTGAAAGTCTTCATTTATGATGTTACCTGGATGGTGGCATTGCTGTTTAGCTTTCTTTAATTTTCCTGCCTGCTTTCCTCACACCCATGTGTAACCACTAAATTACTCAGTATTAGTCAGTATTTAAACTTCCCCCTGATCGGCCTTTCAGGGGCCAGATAGTCTTTGTGGTGTCAAAGTTTCTTATAGTCATAATTTTATTTTATTTATTTAGATTTTCATTCCTTTTTCTTGTTTCCTTGTACATTTTTTTTCCATTTTGAACTGTACTTGGTTTTTGCCTTCTGCTGCGCCCTGCTAAGTGTTACTACTTTGTTTGCCTGTTTTGTATTTTTGACTGGTTGCGCGCATGTTGATTGGTTTTAAGTCTTTAGGTTCATTCCACAGCAGAAACTTTTTCATAATGGCTAGAACTATTGGTGGCTCATGTATTGGCTTGCACCTCAGAAACTGATCTTAGTGCATGCAGTGTTTGCAAATTAATCACCCAACAGTGGACTCGAGTTTAATGAGTCTATACAACTAAGAAATTTCAACCTGACCATCCGCCATCACCATACTTAATTTCTTTTCAGTGTGTTGCACTAAATAAGCATGTGTTTGATTCAATTCTGTAAAATTGGCATTTTAATGGGGCTTATACATTTTAAATTGTTATATTCTTTGATAGCATCTAAAATATATTATTGTAAAATAATTAGTGTTTTCAAGAGTTTCCTCATCATATGGTACCCTTCATCCTGAGCTGCTCTAGCTCAGAAAGAAAAATGTTTGTCTGCCAGCTTCCCCACATGTTGAATTGTCCTTGGCCGAGACACTGAACCCCATTTTGTTCCCAATGCATCCATCTTTGTATAAATATGTGTATGATAGGTTAAAAAAAAAGCGCTGCATCCTTGGTTAAAATCATGCCTATAGACTATGCAGTGTTGTAACAGTCTGTGAGTGAATGGTGAATGTGGTTTTAAAGTGTAAAAATGCTTTGAATGATCAAAAAGACACTTTATAAACAGGCTAAATAAACCAGTTCATTTGACCATTTACAGACCTAAAAGCTCTTAAGGACCTTCCGACTAATAAAAGCCATCAAATGCATAATTAAAGTTTTTAGTTGAAAAAAATGTTACCTTCAGATATTGAATTTTGCCAGAGGCTAGCTTTTCTTTTACCAGCTTATGGAGTTAACTTTAGCAAGCTAGCTTGTTTCAGCTGCTTAAAAAACTTTTCGTCATCTGATGGAATTCATGGATGAGTTGTATAAATAATTTATTTGTTTTCAGAGGTAAAAATCTGCCAGTCCAAACATTATGAACTGTAACTGTTAGTGAGCAGAGACAGGGCTTAGCAAAATTGCTAATTGTTATCAGCTAACTTGTGGCCATGCACTTTATCATGCACAAGTCTAAATGTGAATGAGCAGAATTTTTTTTGCTGGGATTCTGCATTTTGTTTGTTCTTTATCTCATGTCAATGTCACATTTCTTTTTTGTGAAAGCTGTGTTGTCTCTGTCATTTCTGTCATGTTTTGATCATTTTTCTCTTCTCTTGTCTTGTCTTCTCTTATCTTATCTTCTCTTCTCTTCTCTCTGATCTTTAAACTTTCAGACTTAGAGACATCTGTGGACAGTCGATGCACTACAGACAGTGCTGACAGTGCCTTTTTTGGGCGCCGCTATTGATTCCTGGCTTCTTCCTTTTTACCATTTCTCTTCCCCAATCATCCTCTTCCATCCCCTTCCATCCAGGAAGTAAGATTACAAATCAGATTGCAGGACACAGCAGATAAATTGACTTTTCATTCTCTTATTATTGTGTAGGTGTTCTCTTCCATCCTTCAGATCCTCTCTTTGTAATTCTTAATCACCCATATCTTTTATGCTTTCCAACCTGATCTCAGAAATATGAAAATAAATAAAACTACTTTACAGTAATACCATAATAGCCCTAAACTACATGCTAGCATTATGAAACGTTGCCAATGAAAAGATTATAATTAGCTTTCTTGTGGTGAGAAACCCTGTTTTGTTGCACTGCCTTTTACTTTGGTATATCCCCACATTTCTTTGCAGATGCTCTTTGGTTCAGTTTAGGCACATACAATAATTCTCACTGTCGATTCCAGTCAGTGTTAGTTAGACAATGGTTTGGATTCATGAAGCCATGTTCATTGAACACATTTCTAAGTGACCAGCCAAACTTTTTTCCATCATCAGCTGTCCTCATTACCTTCCTGTTCCTGCCTGCATAGCTCTTTGTCTGGAGTGTGTTTTCATGACTATTGTATTATTTGTGTTCATGTGTCTTAGCAAGGTTGCTAATGCTGAATATTTTATTCAGATTCTGTCTCCAGACACCTCATTTGTTTTTGTGCATGCTGTTTTTCATGTATTTAAAGCAGTGCTGCATGATGATGCAGATTCTAAAATCAGCCTAATTAAAGTCCACATAATGTTGACTCATAAATGAATGTGAATTTGAGGTGGGTGCATGCACACACTTTGTTTAGCTTTAGCTGGTGCTATCATTTGGTTATATGTGTAATGTTCTCACAGTTGCATTTGTAAAATCATAAAGATATTTCTTTTTTGGAAAACAATCCAAAACATTTTGCAATGAAAGCAACTGGCTTGCTTGTTTGGCATTTATCCTGCATTTGTGTCATAGTCAATGTTGTGCGCAAACGAGTTCAAAAGAACACGTTCATAACTTGAACATGAACTCATTCAGATTATGTGAATCTCTGCCTACATTTACCCGGCCCCACACTTCATACTTCCCACAATGCACTCCACATAAACCAGGAGCACTCCTAGGGCAACGCCGGTACAGTCCTGCAATAAAATGGCGGGTGCAGGTGAAAAGAGAGGCGATGCAGACACAGCGTGCACATCAAAACGTTGTCTACTTATGATTATTGATGAGAATATTACGTACTGTATAAAAATTAAATATTTCTTTTATGTGCAAATTATGTCTGCCTCCAAAAAAAGTCAGAACGTCAGCTTCATTAACTTCTAATTTGAAAAGACGTGGAGTTGAAGCGTCCACATCCAGTGTGAGAATATATAATGTTTTTACCTTTTTTGCAACATTTTTTTTCTTGCTATAAGGGAAGAGGTAAGCTGAAAAAAGCTTTCAAACAAAAACATGTACTTCTGGAAAAAGGTTATTTTTGTCATTTTTCCACACATCTGTTCACTATTTTGTGTGATAGAATTCAAGGTCTCCAATAATTTATCTCATTGCAAGACACAACACTTAATTTCTTTTTTTTCTCAAGTCCAGTCTTTCACTCTAACTTCTAACCTAAAAAACATGTATGAACCAAACTTATGGTTTCAGAACTAATTCAGAAATGGTGAACTTCATTTTAATATGAGAGAACTGAACTTTGAAGTAGTTCATGAGAAGCATGAACTTGCAAGACACTGGTCACAGAACTCTGTATCATGTTGAGGCAAGAATGTGTAGAGCTTTGAACTTCAAAAAACACATCATTGGTATTCTGGGCATGGAAGAGTCAGTGTCTGTTGTTGAGTATTATATGAAATCATCACCTTCCCAGAATTTATTGTAAATCATGTTTACTTCAAGTACAAAAGCACCCAGAAACTTGGTCGCACTGGAATCTGAGTTACGTGTCTGACTGCTCAGAGACAGAGTCTGCTTAAGATTTTTCATGCCAAATCTCAGACTTTTGCTAGTTCCATTGGCCACATTTAATATAGCTACAGTACAAGGAGCTAATGAGACAGAACTGGAAATAAAAATCTCTGATGATGAAAGGGGAGGAATTTCTGCACCACTCAAAGAAGCATTCTGAATAAAATGATTTGGTTTAGTGTTCATCAGAGACAGGCTGTGCTCTACATGTTGGCAAAGACAGTCTCCCAACAGTTTAATCTGTTTTTATCCAGAGGCAGCAAGGGGCTTCAGTCAAGAGAAAATATCAGTGCAACAGTGTGAAGAATCTGTTTAAGGGAGAAATTAGTGTGAAAAACCATGAAAAACCCTGTGCGAACAGCTTTAATATGAAGGCCAACAGTAATCTAAGCCTCAAAGGGATATGATTTGAAGTGATCAGAATATTACATTTGCATGACAGATGTTGTCGTTAAATTCTTTTTGGTATGTTTCTACAGGTTTTCCTTCTGTATCACGAAATAGAGATGCCTATCAGTCCATTGACCAGCAGGATGAATCTTCCAGCCCAGCAAATCCCTTCAGTCAAGCCCAAGACAGCAAACCAGTGCGCACATACTGAGAGAAGAAGGGGTTAAACAGTGGGTTCCTCTGACTTTACACAGCAGACAAATGTTACAGTTCTCATTTTACAATTAAACTGTTCTCTGTGCTGGATCAATCATGTTTATGTTTTAGAGAGTGATGTCGCCAAATTGAAGTCCCTTTTTAAATTGAATTTTGTGCTCAGAGATGATGTTTTGTGACGCTAGCACACAACTGCTGGGTATAATCAGAGGAAAATCTTCCAGCCCACTCTCATGCTGTGTGGATTTTGTAACCACCTGCTATTTTTAGTTGAAAGGTGTTGAATGGAACCATTATGTTGGGTAATTTATTTAAAAAAATGTGGCACTTACACATAGTGAGAGTTGACCGTTTCTCTTTTTGCTAAATTATGCTTTCTTTCTACAGTACATCTTATTTTCTACATTCTCTTTTAGGTACAGCACTACAGTTTAGAAAACATTTGATTAAATGGAACTCAAGAAAAATTAAATTATTGTTAATGCAGAGCCTCAGAAGTTACTTGTTCTTTTTTAGCTGATGTAAGCTGTGGATTTCTAAATTGAGTGGATGATATGGTGGCTGATATTTCAAATCATTCTTCCAACTTCTAAAAAAAGCATTAGCTTCTTAGCACAGTGCAACACAGACACAGGCAATGTCTATTTTTCAGTATAAAGTAAAACCAGAGTACAATCATCAAGTTAGCACTCCAGTTATAATGATACCTTTTGATCAGTTCACCTTATACGAGTCACAAAACCAAATTTACCTTCATGATTCTTGCTGTTATGATCTTTGAAGTGAAGACTCTCTACGTTATTATAGGAAACCCATTTAAATTAGAAGTTCAATAGAAATCCGACCACATTCTGTTATCAATGTACATATTTAATGAAATGTTATAAACCATGTAATATTTGCTCAGTGAAAAATGTGTACAATCATGCATGATTGTCAGAGCATATTGTGTATATATAAGAAAAGCTGAAAAAACTGTTTAAAGTAAAGCAAGTTCCTGCAAAGCTTTTTTGTTTTTATTTTGTATTCTATTTTGTTTTGAGTCATTTCAATTGACAATCGGTGTATTATGTCAGCCTACATTAAGATGTTTAGTCAATGTATAATCTTAAATTTCTCAGACATAAGAATTTCAAAGAAAACTATTCAAATTTATTCATGGATTTCAGTAAAAGTAGTTTATTAATGAGCTGGCTGGGCCAGCATGAATTTTTCTTCAAGTTTAAAAAAAAAATCATTTACATTTTTTATGTTGTTGTTGGTATGCCCAAACTGGGAATCAAACCACTGATCTTTTGTTGCAATAATAGTACCACTATGCCAACTTATAGCTATATAGACAAACACATTTTTAAGAGACCAGCCCATCAAATTATACAGGATTGTAATACACTATGTTCTGTAGTGGTACATGAGTTGGTGTGTTGCTTCTCTGTTGGAACAGAAGCTTGGTGGTTTAAATCTGTTATTACATATTTCCACGAACCTCTGAATAAACATAAAAGATGTTGTTTACCTCAATTAACTAGATTAAATTAAAGCCATTTTCAATCACAAGCTATTTTTACTTAAATCCATGAGTAAAACTGAATGATATCCTTAAATTAAAGTAGATTTATTTTTCATATTTACTGATTCTCGTTTTATAGATTGATGTGATACACATGTCCTAAACTGAGTTTACACAAAATAACTTTGAAGCTGGTTATCTTATTTCTCCCATGTTTTTTGTTTTTTTTATATTTGTGTGTGGTGGGGCTGAGGTACAGCACTCCGTTTTAGTGTGCCAATTGCACAAGAGTAAGATGTCGGGAGTTCCTGTTTTGACATTGTGATGATCACATGACGGAGATGTAAGTAACTGCTGGGTCACATTATGAATAGCTAAGTGTAATTATTCCTGCTGTAGAAACTCAACTCCAAAAGTAGCTTTGAGACATCTTATTTGCTTACAAGTTTAATTATAAATATGTGTAATTACATTGCAGCAGCCTGGTGAGCAATCCCATAGCTAATCAGATCAATACAATGTCCACACTATAATGTGTAATTCTTCTGTTGAGGTAAAAATTCCACTTTAACTTTGGTCCAAATTTTCCAGATGTTCCACTGAAAAATATTTAAACTGTATTTGCTTCATTTTGTTTTGGTTGTCCAACATGAGAATGTTTGTTGTTGAGTTTCCATTAAAGTTTGTTTGTTAAAAAGATGACATTGTAGGAGTAAGCTTTATATTTGCATTTGTTGTGTGAAATTAACCGTTTTAAAACAGAAGTCAGTCCTATTTATACAAGTGTTTTGATATTTATTTATATCCTTTCACTCTCCTGATATGACATGAAATAGCTACAATATATCTATACACAGTATTGTTGCAGTTTTACAATAAAGGCTAAAAAGTTGTACAAATACAAAATTTTCCTTATTCTGTTCCCAATACAAATGCAGCTTAAGTCACAGCTTGTTGGCTTGTTAACATCCTGCACATACACCCTCTTAGAATTACTTCTCCCATTCAATGTCAGCCAGTTTCCAGCCAGGTTCAACCATAGACCTTGCCTTGGATAGAATTAGCTAGGAAGTGACCGGCTAATGCATGTAGCAGCCTGCCTTTCTAAGTTTACATCCACTTCCCTTGTTTTGCTAGAGTTGGTCACAAAGGCTTTTACGAAGGTGAGAAAGAACAGAGATAATCATGAACCTTTGTTTTACACAATGCTTTCAGCAGTTGTACTTTTTTGCTTCCCTCCTACTTATGATTCCTTACTTCTCTATTATGCTATCATACCTGTGCTAAGCAATACAAGTATAGGTTACAGTTAATGTACACAGTAAGGTCTACATGTTGGAAATGCATGGTCATACCATTACAAAATTGTTCATGGTTAAACTCTGATTATGTGCACGTTGCAATGTATGTCATGTCACTTGAATGCTGTCATTATGTTACCATGGTATTGGACATATGGACAAATATGCATCTTCTGTTGGGACCGGATTGATCTTCTCATGTATTTCAAAATCTCCATCACGTACCCCTGTTTACTCTCACCTTGCTTTGCTCACACATCTGGCTTTCATTTATACTGCCAAACAATGCACTTATCTTCCTGCTTTCCTTGCAAGGCATTAAACCTTTTTAAAGCTCCATTGTGCATTCTTCCAGCGCCTTCAGTCTCAAACATCTCTTCCATCACCAAACTAGGTTGAAGCTCAGCTCAGCCATACACATTTACTGCAAAAATGTTAGTTATTAAAAGGCATCATGAGAGTGAAAGAATATATTCTACTGCTTATCCTGTTGGAAATATAAGAAAAGGAATGGGATTTCATATCTATCCACACCTTCAGGGAAAGCAAGAGTTCCTCAGTAGATTACATCAGTGGCTTTTATTATCATGAGATCATGTAACACTGGTTTGTGTTTGAGGTAAGAGCCTTGCCATCCATTTCTAAGTTGTGCTCCCCTGTAGCCTTCTTGAGAAAGTGTCAGTGAAAGTTCTGTTACTGCAGCCACAGTCTTCTACACTTTTATATGCTTCACACACTCTTAACTATCTCCTGTTTCATCACAGCCACATTTTCAGCACTACATTATAGCTACAGTGCATGTTTAGTTACTTTGATATTAACAGTCAATGGTTTGTTTCTTTATCAAAAACTGTCGGCAGCTGAAAAACATACAGAACAATGTCGCCACAAATACTGCTGACAGATTATGACAGGTTCTCTCGTGGTCTGTCTGAAAGCAAGAGTGTTTCCATGTCCTCTCAGACGCAGCTATAAAGTATGCAAGTAGTGATTTGAAATATTTAAATGTAATCTGTATAAAAGTCATAAATGCTTGCAATCTATTCATAGATAGTTTTTTTTAATAGAAGGACTGGAAAGAACACTAAGAAAACGTGTACATGTTTATATGTTGCAGTGACTTGAATATTAACAATTATGACATAAGAAATACAAATACATATTTTTCATTGTTCATGTTAACAATACACATAAGTGATTGCTTTTGTTGACAGTGTTATTATAGTAGATGTAAAGATTTGTGTTTTCTTTTTGTTTCTCACCTTTATCTTTTTTTTTTCCTTTTTCATTATATCCAATATCTTTTTATATTTATGTGTGCACACTCTATCTGTCTACATTACACTGGATTTAATAACGACAAAACACAATAAATATATATAAAAGATGTTTACATATTTTTACACAGCAAAATCTTCTCAACAAATTCACAGTACTGTTTCTGAAATGTGTGGATTTATGCACAATTTTCTTCATATTCCTTATTATTATGAAAATGCATTTGAATGCTTAATAAAGGGTTGCTGAGTTATCCATATAATTACTTTCCATTTTTAAAGAGACAAAGGTATCAGGTCTCCATAAATGAGTCAAATTCCAAAACAAACAGATGAGGTCACAGTAAAATTGAACTGATGTCATATCATCCACAGTATGTTATCATGTGTATTGTGTGCCAACCACAAGGATGTCAGAAAACTGCAGGTCATATAACTGATAACTTATGGTTCAAATGTTGCAATGGGTTTATATTAACAGCCAAAAGCAAATTAGCATGATTACCTGAAAAAACATTTAAAATAATCATTGTTGTTTCTTAACTAGTACTGAGCACAGCTGTAGTTTGGTGGAACATTTAATTAATAGGTGTTAATGATTCTGCTCAGAGATGGAGAAGGTTGCTCTAAAAAATAAAGGGAGGAGGGGGAAGATGGGGAGTGGGAGTGGGATGGGTAGGTGAAGGTGAGTTGCACAGAAGGAGTTGGGGGAGGAGGACATGGCCAACAGCTCAACAAGCTGTTGATTAATAAGGAGCTGCTGGGCTGCCTCTCTGGAGTCTTGCATGCATGCAGCTTTGACACATCCTCAGGCTCACACCTGTGATTCCTCCGAGTCAAGGACACACTTACTGGCTGCCACTGTGGCTCCTGCAGTAAAAGGAACTCAATTTGTCAGCTCTGTTATTGCATTAGTGACAACCCCCAGAGAGGTCTCAGAGAATAAAAGCGTGGGCTCCAGGTGTGCGCGCTTCCAAACACAATGAGAAATGTCTTATTTTCAGCGTCTAAATCTGACCGATAATTCTGGTTTTAAATCTATTTTTCTTTCAGTAAGTAATGTTGCCGATCGCATAGAAAAGTCTTTAATCCTTTATCATTATTATACAGAAAATCCACTGAAGACTGAAAGACTTTGCTGTGGTGCTTGTAATGAATAATTGTTAGAATAGCATCAAGACCTGAGGTTTGCTACAAGTTTATTGTAGTATTTTATTTCTTTATCCCATCACACTTCAAAATGATCAGAACAACAATCATAGTCCCACAGCCTTAATTCACAATTTATGGTCCCCACTCCCCCTTCCACAGTCTTCTCTGTTGTCTTTTTTGATTTTCAAAGAGAAACAACTCAGTGAAAAACACAGTAGACTTTCACATAAAACAGGCTCCCATGATATCTTTGCATATCTAAATATTATGAATTAATAATATTTAAGAAAAATGCAAATAGCATGCTTCCTTCTTGACTTCTTTCCAAATGCCAGAGAGGATGAGGATAAAAATGTGACCTTCAGAGCGATTCCAGGGTCAGTTATAAGCTTTGGGGCAGTGGGTGAGACAGAATATTGAGATGTTTCAGCCTACATGTCTCTGAATGCACCTGGAGAATCATCTCTGGCTTTGATGATGAATTTACTTTTTCTTTAGTCTGAACAACTTGATTAACACTTTTCTAAACTCTAAACTCACCGAGATTAGAATAGTGTTCATGTGAGAAACTGATTTAGGAATGACATTTTTATGCTTCAAGCATCTTGAGTCCCCAGGGAGGACGCTCTCAATGCTTGACCTTTTCATACTGAGGCCTCGTGCATCTGTCACCAACGATAATGGCATCAAAATTGATTCCAACTGCCCTCAAGTCTGTACTGACCATCAGAGATCGAGGTGAACAAATCTCCTACTACTAGGGAAGGACCGATTAGTTTTATTTGATGGAAACTAAATGAAACAAAGTAAACACCATCAAAAAAGGAGACTTCTCATTTCCTGAAGGTTCTCTTGAAAGAGTCAAAGCAAAGATGGACTGGGTGTGTAAAGGCCCTCAGAGTCACATTCATTCTGCCAACCTATATTAGTTTGATTATAACAATTAAGAAACCGCTGTGTGATATGAATTCAAAGACCAAGAAATAGCAGATTTGTTTATTTATCCCAAAGAGAATGAAAATTTCATTACAAATAACAGCTGTAGGGAATTGGCATTAAATAATGAAATGCTGTAAAATTCAGATGTCAAAAAGCCACAGGAGAAAGGATTTAATCTTTTAAACCCAGAAAAACAGAAAAACATGGTGCCAAACTGAAATCTCACTCATTTTGTTTTGCTTCACTTTTTCAGAGTTGGCCTTTGCAGAGATAATATTTTCATATTGTCCTATGATTTGATAAACAGAGCTACAGCTGCATCATTCCAAAGGCGTATTTGTATTCCTCCTCAAAGTGTTTTTCTCTTTAGGTGAGCCTGAAAGTTTTTATTCATGCTATGTACCATCTTCATTCATTCTTCACCTGTAAAGTGATATTTTTACATTTAAACAAATCTCAGAAATGTTGTTTACCATGACTCCAACAGTATTCAAACAGACATTGTGGTTGCAAAGATATACTTATTTCATTATGGGTATGCAATTTTCAAATAGAGGTCTAAAAAAAGGCACAAGGCTGTAAGGGTTAATAGTGCACATTGGATCAATCATGTATTTCTGTCAATTTAAACAAAAAACAACTTAAATAAAAAACAGATCCACAAAACAGAGAGCATAATATTGGGGCTATAAAGGATTAGTTCCCCTTCATGACTGCTATCATACTGTGTCTGAAGGCTACTGCAAATATCCCATAATCTGTGTCTATACGTAGTACCACCTTAATGAAACATTAGTTTTGCACAACACCACCCAAAACATAGGCACAAAAGGTTATTATAAAGAGCCTTGACTCTGAGGGGATGTGGTCCCTTAAAGCATGTAGAACGAATTCATGTTGAGCAATTTTACTAACTGTCTACTTTAGCCTTTTACATTATACAGCAAAAAAAATAGAAAGAAAAAAAAAATTTGATTATATATATATATATATATATATATATGGCATTTTGTCTTCTTGTGACTCCTGGTAGCATTGTGAATAAATATGTGTCCTCACATGCCATAGTATAATTTCAAAAATGTCCTGGAACCAGACATTGTAATCAATTCAACCTACCATTACAAGAGTATCAGATTCAAAATCAGATTGCATTTTACTTCAACATATTCAGGTAAATTGTTAAAGTCTTTGTGGAATAAGAATATTCTCAAATGATTTTATAGCTGCATTTCATTATTCAAAAAAAAGAAAAACGCAATCCATAGTTTAAAATGCTTAATCTGTAAATGCATCTTCAGCCAGTAAATCTTTAAAGCTAATTAGAGTTCTTTAGTTCTAAAAGTGTAATTTGGTATCCAGCATAATTAAGACTTTAAGTAAATTTCTAGTCTTATTATGTATTCGTTTGCAGTATCATCATTAATGTGCTCTATTTGCTTTAATTTTATTCATCTTAATGCCATACTTTGATTTTTCTCAAGTGGCCTAATTTTTCCATGGAAATCATAAAACTTTCATTTCATCATATCTTTGTCTTTTTCTTTTCTAGCTTTAATGTTTTTTTTTTCATTTGCATGACAATCAGGGTTTCTTTTTCTTGCAGCGTATCAAGTGTCTCCCCTGCTAGCTGCTGAAAAATGAATAGAGCAAAGGTGTGTCTGACTGTTAAAGAAATGAGAACTGTAAGTCATTAACGCTTAAAATAAATTTTTTTCAAGGAGATAAATAGCTTTTACTGTTTTACTACCCCCTCCTGCACACAGTGGGTGAGGGAACGTGGCAGATACTCAGAAAAAGAGAGAATAATGAACAGCAAGCATGAGCCCGGTAGTTCGATGAGTGCAGATGATGAATGACCATGGGGAGGGAGTACAGGACCCAGAACGCGGGCACAGCCATTTGTTACTCTGCTGTCACAAATGTATTTTTAATGAATCTACACCTCTGACTCCTCTGCAGAGCCGGAGTGTTCCTTAAGGCCACTGTGACCCCAATATTTCCTGTGAAGTGGCGGCTCTGAACAAACACACTTTAACTCTGGTTGTGCAATGTAAATAACCTTCTCCTTCTGTTTGCTGAGGCCATCAGTCTACCTCTTCATTATTATTCGTACCTGTGCCAAGAATAGGGCCCACCCTGGTTTCTGTGCTGGTAGCAGGTGGGGAGGCTTCACCTTGAATCACTGTAGTGTACAAAATTGTGTTCCTCAGACATGTTGTTTTTCCTTGCAGAAGAAAAAGTCCTTAAAAAATTATTTTCCCTCAGCAAGTATTTCCTCTAATCATTTAAAATTCTATTTTTTTCCTAAAGTTATTTCACAACCCCTCTAAATCAACCTTTGCTGTGAAAAGTAAACAGCTTTATATACCACCTCATGTCAGGTTAAAAAACAAAAAAACAATTTAAAAGACTACCATCTTTAATTAAGATGCATATGTAGGCAGGAAACCAGGAAAAAGGGAGAGTGGAAATGAGTTTTCTACCAATTTCTAGCAAACACCCAAAAGAAGACTAAAGATGGCACCAAAACATTTCAGTGTGAGAAAATTGAGATCTAGACCAAGAGCTATATATTTCACACTGCAGTACATGACGCCTTGTAAAGCAGGGAGGAAGAATGTTGTGTCTAGAAACCTAGCAGGAGATCGAGGTTAAAGCAGTTAGTGTTCATGCTTTTACACACATCTGCAATCCCAGTTCTCACCTTCTACATGTAGATGTAGAAACTGCATGGAAAACTGACAAGACACCCCACTTCCCTATTTAAAAGGACACTGATGCATGAAATGGTACACATGGCAGGTATCAACATGTGACCTCTGCTGACACCAACAAAGACACTGCATTTGCTGTGTTCCATTTGTGCTGTCACACTGGTTCAACAATCTTCTGGGGAACATGGGCCATCATCCATCATCCACCCCAGCCTCCACAAATGTTTTATGCAAAGAAAAGATTGTGCAAAAAGCAATCCATGCACACTTAAAAAAAAAAAAAAGACAGAATGATAATTCACACTCTAAGCAATGTACGTAGTCATATTAACACAAAAAGAGCCACAAAAAAAAAGAAAAGAAAAAACAATCCAGTGAGGTCAGATATTCATTTTGCTCTCTCATTAAAGCCATCGTTCTTCAATAATACCAAAGCAATTTGCCATGAACCTGTTATCTTAGCCCCCTTTAAACAAGGAACATCATGCTTTGACAGCTGTGAGTCCTTGGCCTTCATGTACATCCAGTTAGTGTCAATCCAAGGGCTCACCTTGGAGCTGTTGACAGCTGCCAGCTGATGAGAAAATGTCATGTAGTGTACTGCAATAGGACAGCCGGGGAAGGCACATTCCACCCTGGGATTGTTATGGCTGAATTAAGGCACAATGTTTCACTGCAGCAGAGAGGAGGGTCAGAAATCAAATGATGTGCTGTTTATGAAGGAATTTCATTGTTGTTGGCCGTCTCCACAGGGCCCCTCTGCCTGCCTGCCCGATTATTCTTGACAGAACTCTCTCTGGACTCCAGCATCAGCGGGCGACTGTTCTTGTCTCTGTCTTGGTCTTTGATACAACCCTGGTTGTTGCTGTCAATGAAAATAAAGGAGCAGCTTCACTCCATAGTCCAACACAGAGAAATATCTAATAAATATTGCCATTTTTAAGCTTAAAACTAATAAATCTGGGCCACCTTGTACATCCAAAATTTCGGGTAGTCATAATAAAGACATTCTTATCAGTTGGTTTTTATCATACTTGTTCATTTGAATAAAATTACTCTATTATTCTTATTAAATCACACCTTTTGATATATATATATGTATATATATATATATATATATACATATATATATATATAAAACTATAAGAATTTTCCCAGGTAAAATAGTCAAAGTGGAAAAGCAAACAAAGTGGTGGTACATTAAGTAACTCGTCTCTGTTACTGATTGAGAAGAGCAAACAATACCTGTCTCCATTCTCCTTTCTCATCGTGCTGTCTTCATAGATTTTCAGCATTGTTTCTGTGCGGTCATCTAGGTGCTCTTTAGGCTCCTGAAACCTAAAAACATTATCAATAAATAAAGCTTTTTTATTTTTTGACATAATGTTATTAATGCCATTTGCATTCAATCAAAACTTTATATCTTAGGAAAACTAAAGCTGCTGTCTTTTGCTCAGTGACAGTTTGTACCCACACCGGAATAATGAGGTGTGCAACAGGGGAGGCTGCCAATTCGTGGGGTATGTGAGTTTCCTATATCAATGTAAAATGAAGGATAATTTTGAAATAAATTTCCTGTATGTGGCTGATCTGTCTTGTTCTTTTCCTTGTTTTGTTTTGTCATGTCTAGTTTCTGTGCCGTGATAGAGCGAGGCTGCACAGTTACAGATGCAGTCGTGATGCAGCTGTACAGGACCAAGCTGGAGAAGAAGCTTCAGCAGAACAACATGCGGGAAGTCTAGAACGGTCTGAAAACCATTACAGGCTGTAACCAGACCACCGGCTGTGCAACAGAGGGGGGCAGGGAGAAAGCCAACGAGTTCAACACCGTTTTCAACCTGTTTGACTCCATGCTGCCCCCCAGCCCCCCAAGCCCCTCGGCCTCTACTACTCCATCCACAACCCACAACAGCGTTTGGATGTTGTTCCCACCCAGTGGAAGACATCGTGTCTCATTCCCATCCCCAAGAAGAGACACCCCAGGGGACTCAGTGACTTCAGACCGGTGGCGCTCACCTCCCACCTTATGAAGACGATGGAGTGGCTGGTCACCCGTTCCATCAGACCACAAGTTCAGCAGATGAGGACCCTCTCCAGTTTGTATACAGGGAGAAAGTGGGGGTTGAGGACGCCACCCTCTTCCTCCTTCAGAGTCCACACACACCTGGACCAGGAAAGCGGCACTGTGAGAATTCTTTTCTTTGACTTCTCTTGTGCAACACCATCCAGCCCCTCCTCCTGCAGGACAAGCTGACCAGGACGCAGGTCGACACCCACCTCGTGAGCTGGGTCACAGACTACCTCACTGACAGACCACAGTTTGTCAGGCTGAAGGACGGCACATCAGACACTGTGACCAGCAGCACAGGAGTACCACAGGGTACTGTCCTGCCCCCTCCTCTTCACCCTGTACACAGCTGACTTCCAGTACAACTCTGAACTGTGTCACATCCAGGAGTTCTCCGATGACACGCGATTGTTGGCTGCATTAGGGAGGAGCAGGAAGGGGAATACAGAAATCTAGTAAAGGACTTTGTGGTGTGGTGTCTCCAGAACCAGCTGTACATCAACACTTCTAAGACCAAGGAGATGGTACTGGACTTCCACAGGATAAGACCCCCAAGACAGCCTGTCCTCAGAGGGTCAGGAGGTGGAGGTGGTGTCGTCCTATAAGTACCTTGGTCTGCAGCTGGACAACAAACTGGACTGGTCTGTGAACTGTGACCATCTTTACAGGAGGGGGCAGAGCAGGTTGTATTTCCTAAGGAGGCTGGCAGCCTTTAATCCATGCAGAAAACTGCTGCAGATCTTCCACCAGTCTGTGGTTGCCAGCGCTCTTTTTATTTATTTATTTATTTTTTATGGTGTGGTGTGCTGGGGAGGAAGCACCAGGAAGAGAGACACCAAAAGACTGGACAGAGTGATCAGGTGTGCTGGCTCTGTGGTGGGGATGGAGCTGGAGT
Source organism: Atherinosoma microstoma (assembly GCA_037177055.1). NCBI lineage: Eukaryota > Metazoa > Chordata > Actinopteri > Atheriniformes > Atherinidae > Atherinosoma > Atherinosoma microstoma. Next base: position 12,938,161 of record JBBBVU010000003.1, read on the forward strand.
CTGTGGTGGAGGTTGCAGAGAG
>JBBBVU010000003.1:12947462-12969633 GCA_037177055.1 Atherinosoma microstoma
TTTTACATTATATATATATATATATATATATATATATATATATATATATATTATTGCTCCTGTGACTGGCTACTTACTGGATGATTTTACAAGCTGTTTTGTCAGGTAACTTTTAAACATCAAACACTATATCGCTGTATCTCTGCAAAAGCAAGGCTCTACCGCATAGGTGAGATTTTGCTATGAAGAAGGAATTGTATTCTCAAGGCTGTATACTGTTTGAAAAACATTTCACGGCTACATACAGCTTTTAGGTTTCCCTCCAACAAATGCTGTTGAGCAACTCTATAACTTGGATATAGAGCAACAGCACTTTTCATCTAGCTTTAGTTGATCCTCGCATGGGCTGGAAAACATTGTTTAGGAAATTGTAATCCTTCTTCAAAGTTTGTTTTATGCAGCACCCTACTTTGTTAAAATGAAAGTCAGAAATGTGCTCAGTGCAGAAAGAGATTGTTCCACAGCGAACACCGCCCTCTTCATCACCTCTGAATAGACTATAACACAACATGGTACAATGGAAAAAAAGTAGCTGAAGTCAGCTGGTGACAGCAGAATAATAACTATGTGACACAAACTTTGTTTAAAAAAAGAAAGTATATTGTCATCTAGGAACTGTAAATCCTTATGGATTTCATTTTACCTCTGAGCTGCTTTCAGCAGAATCTTCTTCCTCTCTGCAAGTTTTTCCTGTCAAATAAAAAAAGAGAAAGCACTCTCTTTTATTCCCCACACTGCTGTGAAAATGGCCTTGAGCTCTCTAATGCCTAATGAATTTTCAAAATTGTGAAAAAAAGAGAGGCGTCTTCTGCTCTCTTGTTCATTGTGCAGAGAGAATGCACTCTTCTCACAATTAGATTAACAGAGACATCCAGTGGCCAAGCAGTGCTAATGGAGCCATATGGAGGGCACAGCGAGAGTGAGCATTATGGGAGCATTCTAATTTAGATGAGTGAGACTTGCCATTCCCATTCATTATGCAGTTGGTCCTCATTCATGGAAAACATTTTACCTTGACCTAAACAGGCTTGAAGCAGAAAATACTTAAGTAAACAGAGATCATTAGACCAAAAATTAACATACAGTATATTTGCAAATGTAACTTATTTGAAGCATATGATAATGTTAATTATTTTAAGTATGCCCAAACAACTAGAAATAAGACCATCTTAAGTATGATACACATTTTGATTTTAAAGAACAATTTTTGAGTGCAGGTAAACTACTTGGCTGCATCAAGCATGCTAAATTCCTAATGCGTAAAGGGAGCATGAATACTTATTTTCCTTCATGTACAGTCTTAATATCCACACTTACCAAATGTGTTATCATTGCATTTATCGGCTTGTTGGTATTTGTGCACATGTGTCTTGACAATTTAAGATTAGTTTGCATTTGTTGCAGCATACATTGTGCATTGTGGTCATGGAAAAAGATCAACAGTTATATAACCTGCAAACTGTTGAACAGACTGCAAATCGCACTCTCTTCTTCCTCCACATTGAGACCCACTTCCCCGATCATTGCCCTCAGCAGATGGATTGCTTCTCCAGTTGATGTCTGCAGCTCCTTCACCACCTACAGTACAGAGGCTCATTGCTAGTTACAGTTATATGCAATCTCAGTTGAAGCTACTAGCATGTAACAGTAGAAATAAACCCAGTAAATCTCACCTAGATTATTTCTATGTAGTGTTTATTTTTGCTTGGGTTAAGCCAGAGTACCCAAGAAGAATACATAATCAGACTTTAAAGTGTCCTTTGGCAAGTGCTTTTTTGTGTGATCAGTGAATTAAATGAAAAAAAATTCTAATTTCATTGGCACATTTCCAGTACAGTGCAACATTTTGCCCTGTATGTCATAAATACATAAATATAGAGATGAACAGTCTCTCACCAAAACGGCCTTATCCAACATGTCACACCCCTGTGCATAAGCTGTTTCAATATCAATGCAATGAGCCCGACTCTCTCTGTGGAAAAAAAAAGCAATAAGAAACCCTTATCTATTATAGAGGAAGAAAAAGCATCTGACAATCATATTTTGTGTTGCATATTCACTCACACTTTCATGTCTCTGAAACATTTGATGCACAGCATGGACTTGTTCTCTGTTGAGAAAAGGATGTAGGGCTCCTCGTGAAGAGCTGTGGAGATACAGATGCTTTTCAACTTCAGCCCACAGCAGTGTCAGGGTTAAACAGGCTCAAACACAAGATACAACTGGGAGCTTTCTCTCTCACGCTATATGCTTACTATGCCCGACTACTTTCATAAAAATACCAACCACTTTGTAGACAAATATGTTTTAAGATGAGAACATTTTAGTAGAGCACACAAGGAACAAGGAATTCTCCTAAGAAACATGCTTGTTAGCATATCATTCCTTTGGAGTAAACTGCAGGTGGAGCTCACAGCATTTCCTGTGTTTGGCTTTGGTGCGTTTGGCCAGCGATACGATCTCATGGTGGGAAAACATTCTGGCCTTGTGTGTCAGCTCTCGGCATGTGGCACAGAGTGGTTGGCTGCAAGTGTTACAGTAGTACATCACCCCTGTGTCCTGAACACAAACACACACATGATGATAAAAAGGAAGTGGATTTTTGTTTTTATGCTTAAAATACAAAAGTCTGTATTTGATTAAATAAATAAATGTAAGGATTTGGACTTTGATAATCATTTAAAAACATACATGTTCATGACTATGAATTGACAAGACTGAATCAATCAATCAATCAATCAATCAATCAATCAAAATGTTATCTATAAAATGCTTTCACATACTTTAAGGTAAAACCATTAACGTTGGTTGTTTTCACTAGAATGATTTGGTTTAGATAAACTAAATTCTTGCTTGGTATCAGATGAATTGTCACCTAACTAACTTTCCATTAACCCAATTTCTTGGACTGGACAGATTCTGAGGCTCATCAACCCTACCTTATGTAAACATGAAATGGTTCACGAAATTGTTCCCCTGTTTAACTCTTTATTTCTCTCTATGGCCCCATGGGTACTTTAAAGCAGTGCAAGACTTGTCTTATATATTCTATGGGGCAATAATAATTTGTTTTCCCCTCCCTATTGTGAGTCTGTTGTCACCCAGACTGCCTAGCTAAGATTTCATTCATGTTATTCTACAATCTCTGACAGAACAGGAAATTGTTGAGATTGCACAATTAATTTCTGGGTGTTTTTTGCTGTAACAATTGAGAATAAATACCTGTCAATTTGTACCTTTTTGTTACCTTCCTGGTCACAGTTGGCACACTGCACTTTCTCCTCAGCATCTGCATTATTGTCAACAAGAAACTTCAGCAGACGATCCTCTGGTGGGAGGGTGTTATTTCCTTTTACCACTGAATGGTAACTGACAAAGAAAGACATTCAGACATTCTGAGTGGGTTAAGAGAAACCATGAGAAACATCATAAACGTAGTTTAACTGGCAAGTGTCTTTGCTCATTTTATAGCTGAAAGCTGTTAAGTATAATTCAAACTGCATGAACTGATGAAAAAAGGACAGTGAACTAAAAATAACAGCAATTTGTTCTGTACAATTGTCCTATCTCTAGTGCCACACTTTTTATATGTGCAAATTATGTGCAGAGTTTTGTACTAATTTTTATTTTCACTTTAAACTCCTAAAGGAAACTCAAAATATCAAGTCCACTAAGACCTTAATTTTAAAAGGCAAATAAAAATATATTGTGCTTAGTAGTTGACATTTTGTAGTTCAATTTTGTTTTTTGACTTTGTTTCTTTATTTGTAGTGAAATGTGTCTAGAGGGGATCTGATACATTTCATCGATTGTTATGTATTAGCCTGTTATGTAAACATGAAAAGTCACAACATTCCAAATCATAAAACAGACAGCGGCATCAATATAGAGCAAAAAGAAAAAAATCAATTAACACTGTAGAAAAAAAAACATGAATAACTGTAAATGTAACTGGTGGTAATAACATTAAAATGTTCAAGGAAAATATAAAATAAAATAAACAGATAAGACCATTCTTCTTATGTAGCTGCTGAGACTTTTGAATGTCCCACAGTGGGGAAATTCAAAAGTCTCAGCAGCTACATAAGAAGAATGGTGCATCTAACAGTGCAGTAGGAAAGACAACACAGTGCAAGATCTCTATAGGAATTATACACAATATAGGCCTACACAGAAAAAAAAAGGATAAAAATAGAATGGGGTAAACAGGTCTGTGCTCCAGTAGCTGTGGGAATTAACAGTCCACCGGTCAAATGAGGAATAAAAACAAAAACTAAAAGCAATTCCAATATTTTCCTCAACTATAAGTAAGGAAATCCAAAAAGTATGCTTCTTTTCATAGACATCATGAGCAACTTTCATATGTATAGCAGAACTTGAATAAGAGAATCACAGTATTACAAAAGTAACACTTTGACAATAAAAAATTAGCAAATTTTGTTTTATATTATCTAAACACATATAGAAAAAAATAGGAAAACTTGAAAATAAAAGTCAAATAATTTTCAACAAAAATATGTCTATCAAAACTCCAGATTATTTTGGTGCAGTTATTCAACAAATCTGACGGGGGCAGCAGAGTTCTCAATACCACCGTCATCGAAGGAGAAGAAGAAGAAGACCCGGAAGAGTCTGTCAGACACGGGGAAACAAACGTGTGAAGTCGGTGAAGCTTGGGCGGTCTGTTTTCTAGAAAAGTTCGCGTAAGAGATATCTCTTCCCGTTAAACAAAAGGGCAAGTAAACAGACGTCCCCCCCTCCCCACTAAGGGTAATATTAATCGCTAAAAATGTCCGTTATTTCTGAAGAAAATGTTCGGGGAAGCAATGTTTTCAAGGATATTAGTGCCGACGACGAAGACTGGCAGCCCAGTGAGATCGAGAGCCTGTGCATGAACTGCTACCAGAACGGTACGACACGTTTGCTTCTGACCAAGATACCATTCTTCAAAGAAGTAATCGTCAGCTCTTTCAGCTGCGCCAACTGCGGCTGGTCAAATACTGAAATCCAGTCCGCGGGCCGGATTCAAGATCAAGGCGTTTGTTACACCCTGAAAGTCAAATCAAAACAGGACTTGAACCGGGAGGTTGTGAAAGCAGACAGCGCGACCACTAGAATCCCTGAGCTGGATTTTGAAATCCCCCCTTTTACTCAGAAAGGCTCACTTTCTACCATTGAGGGTCTATTGGACCGAGCAGTTTCAGGCCTGGAGCAGGACCAGTCTGTCAGGCGAGCAGCAGATCCCGAGGTGGCTGATAAAATAGATGGATTCATCTTGAAGCTGAAGAAGCTAAAAGAAGTTGAAAATGAATTCACACTGGTGATCGAGGATCCATCTGGGAACAGTTTTGTGGAAAATCCAGTGGCCCCTCTAAAAGATGAGGCTCTCGCTGTGTCCCGGTTTAAGAGGACGGTCCAGCAGGATATTCAGCTTGGTATACGGGCTGATGATGACCTGGATGAAGAATCGGAAAGTAATGACTTGGAGACTATGAGAAATGAGGTTTTGGTCTTCAACACAAACTGCCCAGAATGCAACGCGCCAGCCTCTACAAACATGAAACTTGTCCAGATCCCCCACTTTAAAGAGGTCATCATCATGGCCACTAATTGTGACAGCTGTGGCCACCGGACCAATGAGGTGAAATCAGGTGGAGCCACCGAGGAACTCGGCACCAAAATCACCCTGCATGTCACCGAGCCTTCGGACATGACTCGAGACTTACTCAAGTCTGAGACGTGTTCTGTCCTCATCCCTGAGCTTGAGTTTGAGCTGGGGATGGCAGCTCTGGGTGGGAAGTTCACTACCTTGGAGGGCCTGCTGAAAGACATCAAAGAACTGATCGTCTCTAAAAATCCCTTTATCTGCGGTGACAGCAGCAGCACAGATCGGGTGCAGAAGCTGAGAGAGTTTGGTGAAAAGATAGACAAGATCATCTCTGGAGAAATGAGTGTCCATGTCATTCTGGATGACCCAGCAGGAAACAGTTACTTGCAAAATGTATATGCCCCCGAGCCAGATCCTGAGATGACTGTTGAGAAGTACACGCGCTCTTTTGAACAGAACGACGAGCTCGGTCTGAGTGACATGAAGACTGAAGGGTATCAGGAGGAAAACTGACCAAAGCAACTAAAGGACTTGAAAATGAAAAATGTCATGGCATGGCATACACCCAGTGTAATTTCAATGCTCCATATTTTATGCCATTATTGTTTGTTTTTAAGTTAAAAACTGGGTACATTTTTACTTCCAAAAGGCCTTGCATGTTAAACAGTGAGAGGAATTCTAAGTTGTCTAAATACATAGTGAAAATGAGCATTGAATAGAAGTAACTTAATTGGTGTGGACTCTGTGTTAAATAAAAATAAATCCTTCAACTAATATAATTGCATTTTTGTGGCATTCCAGAAGATGGCGCTGTTATCAATGGTTAAAATTGTTCTTTCAGAAGACTACATACTGAGAAAAATCAAGCTTATTACAAGCCTGATAGTCTGCATCTAAAGAGTGTTGCCTTAATTAACAGTGTAGCTCTGCTCTAAATTTGGCAGCTCTTAAAAGACAACAGAAGATTTTATCTAATTGTCTTCACCGAATTTATTTCTAATAAGCAGCGTTCACTGTATTCTGAACTCAATTTCATTGAATCAAAAAGTGTTTCAAATTACAATACAAATATGTATCCAGTAAACTGCGACGCAGTGGATTTAAATATTCCATAATATACCCCGTTTTGATTCCCCCAGCACAAGATATGTTATCTTGTTCTTTAGCAGTGGGGTTCTACTGTGTTCTACTAATAGCTGAGTAGTGAATTCTTAGATTAAATAGCTCTTGAGTGAGCAGCTGTTAGCAGGATGCAGATGAAAATAGAAGTTACAGTACCAGGCAGTGGCTTCCAGTATTCTGAACCCGCACAGAAGCTCTGTGCTTCTGGGGCTATTTCCATAAAACAAGAAGTCATTTTCTAGGTTTTTCTGTATTTCATATTCCATATTTGGATAATGGCATTGTGTTGCTATGACTTTGATTTAGACTGCAAGCTTTTAAACATGACTGACCAAAACATGGGTAAATATAGAATAGGAATGAGGCAGAAAAACATTGGAATTACCTAAAATTCAGTTATTTTTAACCTTAAGATTCATTGATCCACCACAACTTTAAAACTGCTACCAGTTTAAGTGGAAAAACACATTTTCTTGTTTGAATATGATGCTATGCAGGAGCACCTTGAGTCCAGACAGTTATGTATATGTTGTTGTACTGGCAGGTACCACCTACCTAAATATTCAGGTGACCTTTGCAACCAAACATCAAGTGCAAAAACTGCACAAGAGGTAGAGAAACACAAAGAGCCCCAGGTGTTGACCCAGGCCAGCACAAACCCAATCCTTAGATCACCCAAACCACAACTGCTATATTTCCAGTTGCTAGACCCCACAGGATATCCCAGAGGACTGAGTCCTGATAGGTCATATGTGTTCTGACAGCACTAAAGACCTGCACAACATTAGGGAGGTGGCTTTAATGTTGTGGCTCACAAGTGTATACTTGCATCAGAGATGCTACATAAGATTAGGTCAGTATCGCTCTAACATATCAGAATGATTTGGTTTTTAAGGTGCTTCATTGTGTGGAACTTTATGGGTTATGGAAGGAAGTCTAACCTCTTATACATCCCTGCTTGAATGATGGAAAGTTGATACTGTAGACCTGAAGGTGACTGTGAATCACAAGTTCTTCCTTAATAAGGGATGAAATGGATTGGTAACATGTGACTGCTTTTGATTACTCTAAGCTGCTGGCACTGCTGCCAAATACCAGTATGCTTTGTTTGCTATGTGACTGGCCTTAATGGAACTTGCAGCCACTTTCAGTGTTGATGCCAAAGATTAAATAAAAGAGTGGGATGACCCCTGCAGCTGCTCCAGCCACTCAGACCTGCCCCACCCCACCCCACACCAAGTGTGAATGAATAATTGGATTCACTGTATAGCGTCTTTGGGTGTCCTGAAAAGCGCTATATGAATATAATCCATTATTATTATTATTAAAACAACAACAGAGGAGCCCTATATAGAGTGCTGTACAAAGTACACAACCTGTGTGAGCTTATCCATAACTGAGCCTGACCAACCACAAAGTGCTATGTCTTACCCACAGAGGGGGCAGCTGAGGCGGCTGTCATTGGTCCGACCTCGCAGGCAGCGGGCACAGAAGATGTGGTAGCAATCCAATAAACATGGAGATTTGTACTGCTCGTGGCACAGGTGACACACCAGGGGGTGGACATTAGCACAGTCCACATCACACAGGTTTCCCAAGCTGGAGAAGATTCCTCCTGCCATCTGAGAACAGACAGTGTGAATAATGACAAATTGTGGATGTATTGCTGATAGTCTTATAAAGCCCACATCATCACATCACTTGACAAAAAAAAGTGTTGTGGTGCTGAATTACAGCCCAAATATTTCAGCCATTTTAAGAGAGGCTAAGCTGGCTGAGACATAAAGCATTTAAGTCAAAAGTGTGAGATACTGATTTAAATAAACAAACAGAACTTTGTCTTATCTTACCTTGTCAGACATTAAATAAGAACCTGTAGATTCTGTTACCACACACAGTCCACAGATCACAAATACATAACACCAAACATTACATATCGCTAACAAAACCTCCTGTAAATGTAGTGGGCCAGTCTGTAGAAAGAACACAAAGCCACTGTCTTACCTTTCGGTGGTGCTATCAGCTACCACCAGCAGGAATGACAGCAATGCAGAAACTCTTCAATAGTAGGCCGATGGGGTCTGTCCACCAGGCAGCTGACAGCACACACTTCATGCCAGCCCCCCCAAGTGTTGCCAGAGTTCAAAAGGGACATTTAATATTGCCGTTGCAAACGGACTAGAAATACAGTTGTCCTATCTCTAATGTCAAGCTGTCATTACGCCTTGGACGCTGCAGAAGAGAAAATGTAATTAGCTGGAAGTTAGAGCCGGGCAGACTACTTGATCTGCAGAAAACCCAAAGAGAAATAGGAAAACGTAAATGTTAAATGTCTTGTGCAGCTAAATAAAGCCTTTATTTATGCTTTATGGGGGAAATATTATAACATTACCTTGCTTTTGTCATGTTTTCACTCTAAATGTAATATTTCTGAGTCAGCTTATTCTTATAAAGAGAATATTCTGCGAATAGCCAAAACAAGCAGCTAGTAACCATAAATTAGGCATAGGCTATTTATAAAAAAAATTTCGTTCATTTCTGGGGGGGGGGGGTTGTAATGTTTAAATAATATGCTTGAACACGTTATACAGACCTTACGTCCCCTTAAAGTTCGCATTAATGTTATTGATAAAAAGAAAGAAAGAAAGAAGAAAAACATCACCTGATAGTACAATTTGAGCGAAGACAAAGAAACCGGGTAATTGATCACACTACTAATTATTCAGATGCATATAAAAAATAGGTCAGCCTGCTTAATCAACATCAGATATTTCGATTCGATCGATGTAGCTGGCGGGTATTTTACTTCCTGCGCAGCCTTAGCCTCTTCCTTTACTGCACGTGTCAGCCATGGCACCGATTGTGAGTAGTAGAACGACCAAATAAAGTGCTATTTCAACACCTATTTTTACTTGTGTCTTTCTACCTATAGGTGTATATATAATTGAGGCACAGATATATTGGGATCACTCGTGTTTTATTGTTTTTATTAACTCTAATTACTGTATCGGTAAAAGACCCACTTAGGGCTAATAGATAATGCTAATCTGAGCTAGCAGTGATTAACGTGACACTGGTAGGAACGTTTTGTTTGCTAATATTGTTTGTCCCGTTAAGTGGCACATAACAGTCTGGGACGCATATCAATATAATCCACTTAGGATAGTATGATATTGTCGGCAAACCAGTAATTTCTATGTGCTGGTTCGGTTAAAATAAGCTATGATTATTTACACAACTTTGAGCAGCCTTCTTTGTGTCCTAGAAGAAGCAGGTGGCAAGGAAACCCGGTGGGAAGAGAAAGAAGCAGGTCCTGAAGTTCACCTTGGACTGTACTCACCCTGTAGAGGATGGCATCATGGATGCTGCCAACTTTGTGAGTTGCTTATTTCTGTCTGCAGCAACTGTCATAAATCACACCAGCTTGTGAAACAATGCTGTCCCTTTATAGAGATAAATCCCATTTTATATAGAAGTTACCTTTAATTTGAGAAGCTTCTAAAACAATACAATTTGTTTTGGTCTTCATTGAACCCATATGTGTGTGTGTAAACCAACCATAACCATTCTTCTGTTGGTGCTTGCAAGAAACTCATACATTTCTGTCTATTTCACAACCTGTAGTGAGGGTTGTGTATCAACCTCTTCTCTGTACTTGCAGGAGCAGTTCCTGCAGGAGCGCATCAAAGTGAATGGCAAAGCTGGAAACCTTGGCGGTGGGGTGGTGTCCATTGAGAGAAGCAAGAGTAAAATAGCAGTGAACTCTGAAGTTCCCTTCTCGAAGAGGTACAAATGCAATGTAACTCTGGCGTTCTGTATAAAATGATTAATGATAGTCCCATGCACATCAGGGATTCTCAGCAACCTTCTAGTGTAGCCCTTGCTACCAGACCCAAAATATTCTGTCTACATCTCTCGCTTTAATTCTGCCTGTGAAATATGCTCATACAGTCCATCTGAAATGTGTCTCTGAATAATTACGTTTGTGCATCTGGCTGCAAAAGATCTTTGTTTATAATTAGTTGGACCTCAAAGTGTTTATTCAAACTCTGTCACCACTACCAAGTTTTAATCTATGTTAAATCAGTTGTTGCCAAAATTAGGACCCTTAGAGTTTTATTCCCAGTATACGTGTAGGATAAGGCAAGGCTATGGTCCCTTCACGTTTGTGACAAGTAGGGATGTCACGATTATTTAATTGTTGGATGTTTTTTTGTTGTTGTAGAAAAGAAAAAAAAGACCATGGTCATTGTAGAGGCGGCTTACCAGCCTGTAAAGCATGACATAAAATGTTGCAGAGAAAGGACGAAATACATTGAATATGTTTGACCATCTGTAGGATAACCTATCTAGCTAGATGTTTTTTTTCTGTGTTTCTAAATACTCAGTTTCAAAAGAAATGTTCATAAACATTTTTTATGTAGTCTAAAGAAAAAAGCCTCCCATGTCCAGGTAGAGGTCCTGTAGCCTTTCCCATCTTTTTTTTCTGGGAGAAATACAGAATTTATATGTAGTATTCTTTTATTGTCTACAGAACAGGGGGGATTTGGTTGGAGTTGGACTTCTTTTTTACTTTAATTTGTTTCTATGTTATTTTGTTATATTGGCATCAAAAGATAATAATAAATAAATCAAACTTAAAAGGAGCGTTCATATGATTTGACACATTTATTATCTTGTGAAATGAACACATAATAATCGTGATAATCGTAAAATTGTTTTTATGTTGATCGTCAATAATTGTATCAAAGAAAAATTATAATTGCGACAAGCTATGGTTTCCCTATATTTATTTATTTATTTATGGAAACCCATACTTTAATTGCTACAAACTGCTTAACTTTTTTCCTGAGCTGTGAACACCTTCTTGCCCTGAGATGTGTATGCTCTCCACGACCCCTGTTGCGCTCTAACACCTGTTTCTATGGCCAGGTTACAAAGTGCAGGGTGTCAGGCCCACTTTTTCCATCATAAACAAATTGGAGGTCACAGAGAAATAGTCTGGATATGAGATAAATCCGAGTTCACTCAGCGGCCACTTCCCCCTGTGAGTGAACACTTGAGAGATGCGATTTGACAAGCTCACAAGTCGGTCCCTGTCTCTGACCGTATATTGAGCATGCTAGGCGCTCTTGAGCGTTGGCGAGTTGGTGAGTGAGGAGCTGCGGCTCCAGAAATTTGATGGGTACTAGTAAAGAACAGACATTAGGGGAGGCGTGGGCTGGGCAGTATAGTCCTGCTTTAATTGCAGTGTCTATTTCAGATTTGCTACTGATATTTGAAAACAGTGAACAAGTGACTCTATTAGGATTTCAGTTGCTTTGAAATACAGAATGTGAAAGCGGAGACATTTTTAGTTTTCTCTCGTGCTATTATCATAATCTTTGCTGTAAATGTTTATAGGAAATAATTTTTTTAGCCCTATCACCAGTTCTAATTGTGGCTATGTATGCATGAATGAAAAATACATTTTTAATCAATTTCCCTCTGAGATTAATAAAGTATTTTTCATTTAATTTCATAAAGGCTAGGTAATGAAAATCCTACAGACAGACTTTCTGAACCTAAATAAGGACAAAACTGAGATTTTGCTGTTCGGACAAAGTAACCCCCCCCCCCCGACAGTGTCGTTGGTCCTGTGTCCTCCTACTGCCGCCCTCTTGTGAAGAACCTGGGGGTGATCATTGATCCTTTATTTAGATTTGACAGACACATCAGCACTGTCATCCAGGCCAGCTTCTTTCAGCTGACGACTCTGGCCAAAATTAAATCTTACCTTCCTCGGGATGATTTTGAAAAAGCAGTCCACGCTTGTGTAACTTTGCGTTTGGATAATTGCAGGGCCTTATATGTTGGGTTGGACCAGGTCTCCCTGCAGGGCATTCAGAGTGTATAAAATGGTGAAGCCCGCCTACTTACTAAAACAAAGAGGCATGAGCACATCTCCCCTGTTTTGTGCTCCCTGTCTGCTTTCGTTTCAATTGTAAGATTTTATTGATTGATTCTAAGTGTTTGCACTCTTTGGGCCCATCTTATTTGAGTGAGCTGCTGCAGCCCTACACTCCGACCAGAGCCCAGAGGTCAGCTGACCAGCTCCTGTTGGCTGTCCCTAAAGCCAGGCTAATAACCAGAGGTGATGGAGCTTCTCTGTAGCAGCGCCCAGACTGTGGGACAGCCTCCCTCTGTCGGTCAGGCCCTCTCAGTCCCTAGGACAGTTTAAGTCCAGACTAAAAACCCACTTCTTCGCCTTAGCCTTCACTGCTAGCAAGCAGAGTCCTACCTTGACTTGTTATTGGGATTTTTATTCCATCTGTTCATTTATTGTATTTGTTTCTTATTTGTATTTGTTGACAGGAGCTGTTAAGCACTTTGGGCAGCTGAAGGTTGTCTTTAAAGTGCTATATAAATACATTTGAATTGATTGTTTTAATTTATACCTTAAGTATGAAATTTAATTCATACCTTGCAAGAACCCTTTAGCCTTAAAACTGCAATACTGGCTTTGTTTGGTAGGTGCTTGATCACCATCTGTAACGCTGTAAAATGCTCATAGAAGAAGACAGTACACATGTACACTGTTTTGAAGTAGGTAGCTGTAGTGCAGTCATCACTGCAGCTGAGGCTACTGGATCCAGTCACAGATGACAAGACGTTCACATCTGGAAGAATTTTGGCCACTCACGACCACCTTCTTTTCACAACTGTACTTAGCATTCAAAGTCATTTCTACGCCCATCTTTTTCACACAACACCTCTACCTGTCACCTGCAGAAGTTCTGTGGTGCTATCGTAAGCCTCATCACAGATTGAGATGATGGGGAGTACAGAGAACTTGCGCAGGATTTTGTAGACTGTCTCCTGTGTAACAACCTCTAGATCAACAGGAAGAAAGCCAAAGAATTAGTGGTGGATTTATGCAGGCTGACTAACTCCTAACTCCCCCTCAACACCAGTGAACATCCAGGGAATGGATATTGAGATGGTGACATCTTATAAGTACCTTGGGTATTCACCTCAACAATAAACTTGACTACACTGAACAATACTGCACTTTAAAAGAAAGGTTGGAGCAGACTTTACCTGATGAGAACTGCTAAGGTCTTTGGGAGGGCAGGGGGCACTCCTGAATACCTTTTATGACACTTGAGGTAGCATTAGACATTTTTTTTATGTAGCTGTATGGAGCAGCAGCTTATCAGTTGTGGACAGGAAGAAACTGGGCAAACTGATTAGGAAGGCCAGTTCTTTACTGGGATGCTCCTTGGACCCAATTGACACGGTGGGAGATAGGAGGATGATGGCTAAACTGTTATCCGTGTTTGAGAACAGCTCACAGTCCCTCTAGAACACTCTCAGTATAACAGGTCCCTCCATCCTGCAACAGTTAAACTGTATAACAAACACTGCTCCCAGTACACCACAAACACACACTTGCACAATATAAAGGCAATAATCTGGTCACAATTTCATTATTGCAACATTTATCAGTCATTTATGAGTTTCTTAAAACTATTAAGAACAAATAACACCAGCAGATCACTGCCACCAGAGGGCGTCTGTAGCATTTTAGGTCTCAAATAGAGGACTTAATAGTCTCTTCCACAAGTCACTTGAATGTTGCCACCAACCCTGATGTCATCATCACTCAAACTGAAGTTAATTAAATGAAGAGTGCATTTGCAATTCATATTTGTTCAAACATATTTAATTGAACGATGAGATGGCACATTGCATGTTGGGTGACTCTTCACAATTCAAAGATCAGAAAGATTGAAACCATACTGATGTGCACTGTCTCCCTCCCTATCCTTCCTTCTATTTGTTTTTCAGGTATCTGAAATATCTTACAAAGAAGTATCTGAAAAAGAACAACCTCAGGGACTGGTTGAGGGTCGTAGCTAACACCAAAGAGAGCTATGAGCTGCGTTACTTCCAGATCAACCAGGATGAGGAGGAGGAGGAGGACGATGAAGATTAAACCTGACACCTATCTTAATAAAACATCACAAGACGAAACAAAAATGTTGTCCTTTCTTTCTTTGTTGCCTGGACATTTCATGTGACGTCCTAAAGAAATGAATAATGTTATTTAGATGTGTAATTTATGTAATTTAAACAGATTTAATATTTCACAATGAATTTTTAAGTTTCGTTTGGCTCCTTTATATGAATAAAGATATAAAAATTGCGTTTCAGGAGATCTAATAAGGTGGGGGGGTGGGGGGAGTAAGGCTAAACTGAATTTGAATGACATGGGTAGAAGCTATGATGGTGAAAATCTGTTGCAGCTGTGACATTTGAAACACCTCCAGCTAATAAGTGAATTTTGATACCTTAAGTAGAGCTGAAATTTGTGCTCTCTGTGGGGCATCCTGTCTTACAGCGTTGGTAACCTTGACAACAGATCACTGGCAGTCAGGACTCCTCAACCACATGCAGCATTTTCATCAGTGGCTACTGGGACCTGTTAGTTTTTCGGGAGGTTTTAGCCATTTAAAAGTCAGAATTAGACCATGAATGTTTTATGACGTCCGTGTTTGCTTTTACAGAGAATCGCCCTTCAGGTTAGACTTTACACTTATAAGAAAAGATTGTGGATGGATTGTGCGGCAGCTGTGCGAGAAGGCAGAAGTTTTTGTTACAATTTCTTCCGACTTGCTAACAGAAATGTGCCGGGGACAGGCGCGGGAGTGTTGCAGCCTATTGGCGAGGAGATGCCGCGCGTGTCTGTTTTTTTCTTTCTTTCTTCTCTAAGCACCACTAGTTTAAGTGGTAACTAGGAGAGTATGACTAACTAGTTGTGAGGAAATTATGGGATGCATCGTCATGGCAACAGACCAGACGTCACAATCTGGGCATGTGTGTTCCATTTTTGTCTTTCTTATTTTCAGACTGGAAGACCTGGATAGAGATCAGTGGAAAAAATTATAAATGTAATTTTTTTAAATGTATTTTTCTAAAAAAAAAAAAAAAAAAACTGGAATGAAAGCCCCAAACTCAAAGCCAAAAAATACAGAATAAAAAAATAAAAATTGATCTGAGCGACGAATACAGTTTTTTTTTCTTTTTTTCTTTTTTTTTTTGGTGAAGAAAGAGACTCGGCTGCGGCGTCTGGAGGGTTAACTTTCTGTATTCCCAGCCTAAAAAGAGGTTTGGGGGCTATGAGATAAAGATGCCGGGGTCGCTGAGTAATGAAGACGAGGGACAAGACGACATGGATTTTGAAGACGATATGCCAGGTGAGGGAAAGAGTGGGGAGGCGGGGTGTCCTTCAGATTATTTTGCCTCGCTACGCCTTGAATGCGGGGAAAAGGGCTTGTCCTGCGTTCCTGAGACCAAAGAGGAGGAGGAGGAGGAGGAGGGGTGGGGTGCAATAAGCAGAGTCATGCCATTTTCCCCCCCTCTCTGTACGACCTGGTGTCTTAAAGGTGGAAACGTGTTTTTGGATTTACCCCCGGCTCTCGTCACATTCTGCCTGCTTTGGGGACATGATGGAAACCCTGCCGCATGGTTTCTGTGGGCTGTGTTTTCTTTTACAGGCTGAATGCTTGTACAAGTGAAATGCCTTTGACTACCCCAAGTGAAAAAAGAAGCACAAGTTTTGTCCAGAGAGATGTTAAAATCGTGGCACTCATGCGTTGCTGTGGCGGTGTATGTAGCTTTGTTGTGATGTTTATTTGTCATGTGCTGAGTAAAAAAAAAAAAAAAAAAGGCTACAGGGACAGCATCCCTGTTCATTAAGTAGAGTATGCGATTTGCCTGCTGCTGCTGTAATGAGTGAGCTTCTCAAACTTTCATTTTTTTTCAGCACTGCATGGCCGCAGAGGTGTGAAAACCACGTGTGGGCTACTGAATTGTGTTTTTATTGGCTTGCGCACGAATGAAAGTCGTTAGAATAACCAGCATCCCTTCAGCTTTAGGTCGTGCATTAACCAAAATGTCATCCAACCCATATTCTTGACATGCAGCTCATTGCAGTCACATGACGTCTACACGCAAGCCACGATTTTAATGTAATTTTTGTGACTGTTAAAATGTAGATAATGGCCACTATGGTATTGAAGCAACTGTTTTCTAAATGTCATTGTCTCTTCTTCAAAGGGTCAGTTTGTAATTAAATCACGGAGTGTTTTTTATTTTGTAATCAACAAACATAGATAAGCTAAATGTTGACTATTGGGATTTACATGTTTGTAATATTTGTGGTGTTAATTGCAAATCACTTGATTAGTTGGGGAAATTCCAATTAAACGTCTACCTGTGATCTTCATTATGTGCAACTACAAGCCTTTCTTTTTTTTTTTTTTTTTACAACAAAATCATCATCCCCTGTCAAACCAAGCCCTAAACAGCTAAATCTATTCCTCCTGGCATGTGTGTTAGGGGCTAAAGTGATGAAGTGACCTGTTGTTGCATCCTGCTGGGCAGCATAACAGCCAGGCATCCTTCTGTACAGATCAGCCAGTGAACTCACTGGTTTAATTTATTTTACTCCTGCAGCTTGTTCTGAAAATCAGATGGTTTGATGTCAGGGGCAAGACTTTAATAATGTAGCTTCGCCCACTTCACAGTTGTGTGGCTGTGAAGTGGATTGAGATAGTAAGAGCCCAATGTAATGTTTTTTTTCCAGAAATCTTTTTTTATTTTATTTTTATTGCCGAGTAGTTAAATATTACAAGCTTAAAGACCTTCGTGGTCAGGCTGTGCTAATATACTTGCTCGATATTACCATTTAGCACTGTTTTTACTGTTTAAATATTCCTTTGAATATCTGCACGATGTTACAAAAAGATGGCGCAACCAAAACAAGATAGTCATATATCATACATTACCACATTTAACAATTAATAAGACGTTATAAATGGCTCTTGCTTGGCTTTGTTGCCTTTGTGAGAAACTCTTGCATGTAAACTCATTTCATCCCATAAAAAAATATCTGCACTGTAATTTGATAAGCTGGATCAATGCCTGTATTTTTGTGAAGATGTACAGTAGTGAGGGAAAAAGCCATGAGAGAAAGAGAGAGACAGGAGATACAGGGATGTTGAGGCATCACCTGTGACTGCCAGGCATAGCCTGAGGGAGAACACAAACACTGATGTGTGTCCCAAATAACAAGTTCTTGGTTGTTTCTTCATGCAAAATGAAATAATTTTTTTTTTATCAGTTAACATTTTCATGAGTCATTGAAAGTTCTTAAAGATTTGAATGTAAAACCAGTCACACTATAATCTATTATGTTGACTTAATATGGGATAAGCGAATGGAAAATTAATAACTGAAATGAAAATTACTTTATTTATCCCAGAAGGAAATTTCATTGTTGTAATAGGTTCTTTTAAAAAAAGAAATAAAAGAAAATAATAATAAGAAGAACATGAATAAGACAGTGACTTGTTCCGGAGGGTGATGAGTGGTTTGAAAGAGTGGTTTGTATTTTCTTGTCTCACTGAAGCTTCACACCCTTGTGTGCAGACATGTTGTTCAGACATATAATTGTTTTGTTTTGTTTGTTTTAGCATTTTTATTTAATCTCAACACATCTTTGACCATGATAAAATGTTGCAAATCTCCTCTTTGTCATGCTGGTACTGGAAGTAGTTTACGGATAGTTAACTTCCATCAGCAGGTATCAGAGTTACAGACAATGTCAAGTATCCAGGTCAGAATTTTCCCAGCATCAAGATCCCTTTATGGAGTTAAAACACCTCAGTGTGAAAGTACAGCCCCCTGGGACTTCACACCCCCAGATGCTGTATTTTCACAGCCTTTGATTTTTTATGGCACATGGAGTGACCTAAGTCCCCTTTGTTTTACTCTGGATGCTTACACTGTCAGATTGTTCCGTTGTGTTTGCTGTTTTAATTGCTTTGTTCTTCCCTAAAATTGAGAGATTATCATGGGCTTTTGTGTGCCTGCAAATGTTATCCCCAATTGGAAAAGGTTCTATTTTTGGATCCCTCACTGTGAAAGATGACACAATTTTTTTTTCCTCCTGCGTGTGCACATAGCCCGAGCATTAAGGACGCTTGCTTGTGTGTCTGTGTATTTCCAGATGTATTTTTTGTACTTAATAAGACACATTATGAACCTATAAGAAACATGATTCTAATTCTTCGACTTTGGTCTTAACCTTTTATCACTTTGATTAGGTAATTTTCTAATAATAGCTTGTGGCCATCTTTGTTTGAAGGCATTTAAAGCTACCACATATCCATAAGAAAGTATTTTTCAGCTTTTTGTAAGAGAAAGGGTTGAAAACATTAAGAGGACATTTCCACTCAGGGGCCAACAGAGAAATGATCATTGTGCTGTCTGGTACACTTGAGCTTCCTTGCATGGGAGTTTCTTGAGAATCTCTCTTCAAATGGGTCAGTTTGTTGGCCAAGCCCTTGCAGGAAGGTCAGAAATGTGTGTGCCATCCCACCACATATTAGAAATGTCTTGTTTGCCAAGTGGAGCTTTTGTCGTCTGGTGCCAGACCTCCCATTGTCACATGACTGAGCAAGCTTCCCTCCTTCCAACACCTGGCATGGCCAGGTCCACTCACCAAGCAGAAATCATTTCCCAGATGGCTTTCCCTTCTAAGACTTCACAGGCCATTTACTGTAAGCAGGGTTTAGATTATAAGAGTAATCTAGGTGTTAAAAGCATAATATCTCCCCAAACCCACCCCCACCCCTAATTAACGGCATGCTTGAAAATGAATTCTAAAGCATTTGTTCACTATAGATCTTTTAAAATAACTACACATCTGTAACTTGTAGAAATATGGTGAGTCTTTTCACCCGGTCTTTAACAGATATTATGCTAATATAAAATCATTATCTAAGTGTTAGCATGCCAAGTGCAGACATTTCTCAGAACACTAAACATAAATATTAGCAGCTGTTCAGAATATTTCAACGTTTTAAACCAAATTTTTACATATTATAAACTTGACCAAATTACAGTGGGTAAAACTAATTATTACAACTTCCTTCTTGTCGATATAGACTTGCTTCTGTTATTAGTAATAATCATACAATTGCAACTATTTGAGCTGAATTAGTGAAGTTTGCATACCTATTAAGTGGATGAAACAAAGAGATTTAGCAAGCACATGATTTTTTATTTATGTTCTTATGTTCATTATAAATAATTATTCAATAAACGAGCATATTCTGCATAGCTAATTGCCAGTTGCACTTATTTGTATGACATCAGTTGTCAACTAAATTTCCTACTCATGGTAGCCCTATATATATTTTGTAAATGTACAAACACTACCACTCAAAAGTTTGGGATCACTTTCCCATTAAATCCAAAGTGATACCACATTTTTGAGCATTAGCGTAGCTTACCTAATTTCATAGGAGCCCTGTCAATAATTGTATAAATGAATTCCTTGAAAAATGGGGGATCATAAGCAGAAGACAGGATATGATCGGCACGATTGATCATCTGGGGGCCATGAAAGATATGCAAAGTTTTATTGCAGTTTATTTAGTGTTTCTGTTTTATCTTCACTCTAATCTCATGTACTTGAAATCTGCAGTTTAATCCTTAAAATCCTGAACTTTATACAATTATTTACTGCGACTGGTTTGCACTTTACTTCTTATTGTCTGTATCTTGTTGCTGTGTAACATTGTGACCTGCCAAGGGACAATCGGGTGCAAATGAGTTGCTAGGCTTCCTGTCACACATTTACATTTGTATGTGTGTGTATGTACGTGTGTTCATTAATATGCAATATTGTAATTTTTTGAATAAATAAATAAGTTAATAGGTGTTCAATATTTTCATTCTGTGCCATAGAGGTTAAAGAACTATTAACGAGCAGACCAAAATTCCAATCTTTCGAGCCTCAGCACTGGCGTCCTTAAAAAGAACGTTGTCTAGTCTGCTGTAAATCAGGAGCTTTTTACTGAAACATTTAAACCTTCCACTAGCAACACTGCATCACCACTGTCAAGTTTGAGTGATTTATTTGTACAGGAAGCAGAACAAGGACCACACACTCAGGCATCATCTGGTGTATCTAATCAGTGATGTATGGTCAGCCTATCATTCATCCTTCTCTCATAGAAAACAAAAATGTTCTGCAGAGCGATCGACTGGTTTTTCTGTGTAATCCAAAACTTTCGTCTTGCTGCATCTGAGCCATGTCATCATCTGTGCATCTAAGGAAGATGTATGCGTGCTGTGTTGCCATCATGTCTCGCCTGGCAGGCAGCGAACACACATCTGAGACATAAAAGAGCTCCCTGTTCGAGATACTGAATACATAAACTCCAGGCTTTATTTAGAGTGAGAAAAATGATAAGTGGCTGGAAACTTGTGGGTCTATGAGGGAAAGAAAGAATGAGAATGCTGAGTTAAAGAGATACTAGGTAGCTGTGTAGGTTATTAATGCCATTTTTTGTCCAGGAGCACTTTTAATCTGACTATATTGGCCACATAAAGTACAAGTCATTCCCAGTTAGCACCATAGATGTAATGACACATTCCATCCAGTAGCCAGGGGTAACAAATGAGCTTTACACTGCCGCTGATTAAAGATTTAAAATGACAGTACTGTAAGTGTGTGCACAGAGTACCTCCTGCTAGCACTGCTAAGTAGCAGATAAGTGGCTGGTGAGGTTTGTGTGTCTACTACAGGAATCTCTCCTCCCCAGTCTCTCACTCCAACTTCCCAGGGGAGAGGTAGACTGCAGGGCTGGTGTTGGCTGATTGACTCTGATACATGTGCTGCATATTTCATGTTCTCCTGTCTGTCAGCATGAGACGCAGAGAACCGAGAGACCGGAAGAGACAGAAATACACAGAGTGCAAATGAGATCGGATCACCCATCGTGGGCCAGCTACATCACATGTGTCTGTCTCTCTGTTGGTCTCCTGTGATGTGTTGTTTGGGGCTGTCTGTCCTCCTTACTTACTCCTCTGTGACCCACCGTGGCATCAGTGAAGTCTGTGGCGCTCAGCAGTCAGCACGTTTGTTCACAGCAGCTGTGAGACTGTACAGCTGACAAGCAGCAGCCGGTCGCTTTAGTCCCAGCAAGCAGGAAAGGCTGAAGATATGCACTATGTACCTAGTGGTCCTCCTGGGAGGTGCCATTTAACGGCAGGACAGGCACTTCATTTATTTGTGTTTTGACAATTAAAGTTGATCCATACTCAGTGAAGTGTGATTATATGATCTGCTGCGCCCAGTGCTCCTGCTGGTCTGACATTGATTTGTTGCAGTTATTTCCAAAACAGGCTAACTGACATTTCACTGCACCGTGTTTTCACAGTGTACAATTTTGTTCATTCAATATCGGGATTGAATTAATTGTATCTCACTTTTTCGGGGGGGGGGGGGGTTGTTTCTGCATTTTCAACGAAAATAGTACAAAGGAAAAGGATGTTGGAAAGAAGAAATTATTTTTTAAAACATGGGTTGATTTTTGATTTGAT
>JBBBVU010000003.1:12990650-13002332 GCA_037177055.1 Atherinosoma microstoma
CTACCTCTACAAACTAACTCAAATAACTGAAGGAGAAGCCATAAGGGCTTATAAGAAAACTATCCTATAACTAAACAGTCTTATAAACAAACTACAAAAGAACTCAAATGATTAACCAAAAACAAAGCCCCTCAGAAAACAAAACTAAAGAACTGAGCTATGCAGCTACACTAATACAAAAGCTATAAAGTTAAACTAACACAAAGTCAAGGTTGTCAAATCTTCAAAAAGTCTCAAGTTCTCTAAGCTGGGCAGACTGTTACTGTTGCCATTGAATGAAGGGAGTGCTGAGCCTTTTATGCTGGGCAAGGAGGAAGTAGAGCAGTGATTGGCCAGGATGTCAACGAACCAGGATGCAGGTGGAGAAGGTGTGGTGAGGTGGACGATTCCCAGCCGGGCAACAGAAAAAAGGGTTATTAGCATGTGGGATTGGACACAGAAGGGAAACAATCAGTTGACAGCTGTAACAAGAATGAAAAAATGAAATCACTGAAATACAAACACAAAATCAAACACAAACAAATTTTGTGTCATGCCAACAAAAATCAACAACTAATAAAAAACGGATCCAAAATTCTTTAGATATTAGATGTCATGTTTTCAGCTGCGTTCATATATGTCAAATGTTGTCACCATGAAATTGTAAAAAAAATACTCCAGTTTTACACATGTGATGCAACTGCTTTAATTTGTCAAAGGTTGAAAGAAGTCCCATCTTCTCACTGTTCAACTTAGCCAGTCACCTTTTTACTGTTATTTATTTATTTATCTATGTTATTTATATTTAATTTACATTTCATTCATTTTTCCTGTCACTTTCAAATCCATAAAGGATATTTCCTCTTGTGTTTGCTGAAACTAAATATAATCCCAACAAAATGGTCCCCCTTATAGGGCAGACAGCAAACCTTCAAATCAAAATTTATAAATAAAACAGTAACTACCACATCAAGACTCAGAGAGTCCCTAAAAAGTTTCCTTTTTATGCTCATAACCTTTCATATCATCCAAAATCTACATGCCTTTTTGCCTGCTTTAAAATGCTTCCTGTTTGTCACTAAGAGCTTCTCTTCAACAGGGGATAACAAAGATGGTGAGGAGGGCAGTGTGATTCACTATGATGATGATGCCATTTCAAAGCTGCTTGATCGCAGCCAGGATGCAACTGAAGACACTGAGATACAGAACATGAATGAATACCTGAGCTCCTTTAAGGTGGCTCAGTATGTGGTGAAAGAAGAAGATGGAGAGGTGAGAGTATAACAAGATTCCTCAGCTTAAGAATACATTCAGATGAAAAACGTGAAATAGAGATCACAGACTGGCTCCAAACAGGATTTAGTCATTTCTTTCTTGATGCTTAATTCTGCAAGTTAAAAGACAGAGATGATTCAGTTCAAAACAGGATATTCTTTTACTTTTGCCTGCAAGCTAGCCGATAAACCTGTTTTTCATTTTTTTATTTTTTTTTTACTACAAAGACATTTTTCTTTTGTTGGTGTGTAATGTTTTTCAAACATATGCACAGAGGCACACACACATGAGCCTGTCATATACCCTCTGATTGACTTGAGAGACTTTTGGCTCTTATGTTTTATGCACTAATAATAGTATCAACCTTTGACAACAAAAAGGTCTAAATGATGCTGAATGCTGTAGGAGAAGCTTTCAAAGTCTTTTTATGGATGAATAAAAAAATGCAGAAAATTGGGTAATGTTTAAGTCACAACTGATTCAGGTTTTTATATTAAGGATAACATGCAACACAGACATATAAAGACATGCATGTGCTGAGAGTCAATAAACTGTAAAATCGTAGCAAAGACAATGTGAGAAATCTATGAACTATTAGCATTAAGACATTTTTTCTTTATGTCTCGCCAGCATTTACTTATGATGTTTGTTTTTTTACATTTAGGAGGAAGTGGAGCGGGAGATAATCAAGCAAGAGGAGAACGTGGACCCTGATTACTGGGAAAAGCTTCTCCGTCATCACTACGAGCAGCAGCAGGAGGATTTGGCCAGAAACCTGGGCAAAGGCAAACGCATCCGGAAGCAGGTCAACTACAACGATACGACCCAGGAGGACCAAGGTACGCCTCATCAGCGGAAACACAGACCTGGTCAGTCAGGACCTACATATCTGACTTTATTGTGCTGCCATAAGATTCCACCAAGAAGTGCTAATCGTTAAGATCGTCATAGAACAATATTCCTTGGCAGTATTAGGTAAAACAACTGCCATGTATGAGAGCTGGGATTTGGCATGTTTGCCATATTTGAAAAAAAGTATGAGCACCCTGGAAGAGGAAAACAGAATAAAATGGGTTTCCCTATTCTTGTTGCCCACCGAATTTCCAGCTGGCTGTGAACATAAAGCAGAGGAAATATAATTTTGTAAATAAATGAGGGCTCATGTTAGGGATTTCAGTGAATCTGTTTCATATCTTCCCAGTATATATCAAATGTTGTCTTTTGAATTGACTTACACTGTATGAAATAGATGGATATAGTCAATGATGGTTGGTTGAGTTCAGCAGTTTGGCCTTTGCCATCTTGCTCTTTTGAAACTGAGTCAGTAGTGGGTTTGTCAGTCACATGATGG
Source organism: Atherinosoma microstoma (assembly GCA_037177055.1). Lineage (NCBI taxonomy): Eukaryota > Metazoa > Chordata > Actinopteri > Atheriniformes > Atherinidae > Atherinosoma > Atherinosoma microstoma. Next base: position 12,993,256 of record JBBBVU010000003.1, read on the forward strand.
CCCCACCACCAACGTACCCAACTGTGATGTCTATTTTACTCCGTATGGGAAAGTAGATCACAAAATATCATGCTCAGTTAAAAATTAATGAAAGTAGAGACTGAAAACCCAAAAATGGAAAACATTTACTTAGTTCTCATTTCAAATGAGAACTTTGTTTTGTCCTTATATGTACAGTACAGCTCAATCTTTTTTTTCTTAAATGGTTTACTGTATAGTTAGCGCCACATGACAGATACAGTACTCTTAGTTTCTTTTGGTTCTACTCCAGCTGAGGCTCCTAATGAGCTCTGCAGTACTATACATTGATTATGGAAGCACAGCAGAGCACTGATTGGTCAGAGAGTCATCACCTTAGGGTATAAACAACAATGTCTCTGCAGCAGCGCACACCAGCACACTTTCTTGTTGGATGAAGTCCACTACACAAGTCGCAGTATAAATATTAGATGTCTCATGTAGTTTTTGCAGAGATTACATGTGGTGTACCTAAGTAATTAATGGATGAATATGTGAGTACGGGGAGTATGTATATACAGATCTATCTGGGTTTTTTTTTTCTGATGGTCAGAGTTGAGCTTTGTAGCCCTCAGTTTTTATACATTCATTTTTAATATCCTTTTTTTTTTTTTTCAAATTCAAGGGAAGCTAGAGCCTAGAGGCAGGTAAAGCTTGGATAGGTCGCTTGTTCATCACATTAGAATCCCACAAACATTCATGTTTTTGCACTGTGGGATAAATTTGGAGTTCCTGGAGAGAATACATGCATGAATGGGGAGAACCTGAAAACTCCACAGAAAAAGCCCACCCAAGATTCAAACCAGGAGAGCTCTTGCTGTGCAGAGACTGTGCTAACCATCACAACTTCATACAGCCTCAGTTTTTATGATGACTCCCAAAGATATTCAAACTCATCTCTCAAAACCCGTCACAAGCCCATTCTGTTCAATAACCATTCTTCACACCTGAAGTCCTTGCAAGTTGCTTTGGATAAAAGCATCTGTTAGATTGGTGTAATATGATAAACACACTCAAGGAAGTTGTCTGTGTAACCACAGCTTCAGTCATGTTAAGCTGAACCATTATGTACTGTAATGATTTCTACATTATATGACCCCTTTTCTTTCCTTTGCTATTATAAAAGTTGCCCCCTGCTGGCCATTGCATGAAATACAGTTTAAGGCATATCTGCATTGTCTAAATTTGTTTTAGGCTGGAGGCTGCATTCATCTATTTTCATACAGTCCAATTATCCGTTAAACAGATCATCTTAAAGAATAAGACGTGTGTACTCTTGTTTTTTAATTCTTATCAAAAGCATTTGGCCCCTATGAGACTTGCCACATAATGTGTGACAGTAAAATGGCCTAAAGCTTTTGTACTTCATGCATTTATAAAGTCTTAACAACAGCATTCAGAGCACTTCTTTTCAATAGTTCATCAACTTCTCTGTGTATTGCATTTGTCCTGTAGTTGATCTTTTACGAGTGTGTAAAGTTTTCAAAGCCCATTGCAGCATGGAGTACACTCTAAGTTAAAATGAGTGTCTGCTGTAGTAGTCAGCTCTCACCTCACTTCCAGAGGACAGAAGTGGTGCATAGTGTGCATGCCCAGCAGTTCTGTAGTGGTCTGTAGTAATCTGCAGTGCCATGGCGCCCTCAGGTGGCCACCAACAGAAGCGAATGCAATGTACTGTTTCTCTTTGATGTGTGGCTCAGAATGGCAGGATGATCTTTCAGACAATCAGTCGGAGTACTCCGTGGGGTCCGAGGATGAGGACGAAGATTTTGAGGAGAGGCCTGAAGGTATCCTCATTTGATTTTTTTTTTTTTTTTGCTTATTGTATTTACGGTCCCCAGAAATACTGAATCACACAGATTAGTCTCAGTCAAGGTTGTATGTGAAGGTTGTATTTGCCATGTTTTTTTGATAAAGGTTTGGTCTGGTCTTTGGCAGGTGGACGCAGACAGTCTCGCCGGCAGCTCAAGAGTGAGAAGGACAAACCTCTGCCACCCTTACTGGCACGTGTTGGAGGTAGCATTGAGGTATGTATTCTAAGATATTTAAATGACTTTTTGCGAAATATCTGTAAAAACTACAATCTGCTTGCAACAATTAGCACATTGAGTATTTGTGTGGTCCTAATAATTCTGTAAACTGTGCTTAAAAAGATAAGGAGTTTGGATTGAGAACCACAACTGGGCAGCATGACAGGAAGCATCAATGCTCTGCATCTGACTTGTGGTTCTCCTCCTTGTGTTCCAAGCAAACAACGACACAATGAGGATCACATTGTTTACAGTGTAATATGCGGCCTGTTTCATATGTATGAAAATATACTGTATTTGTTTCTGAGGCTGCTTTGTTTGCTCTCTCTTTTAAATATGTTTACACTTCCTTCTCTTCTTCATCACAAGGTCCTGGGGTTCAATGCTCGCCAGAGGAAAGCCTTTCTCAATGCCATCATGCGCTGGGGCATGCCTCCTCAGGATGCATTCAACTCACATTGGCTGGTTAGGGACCTGAGAGGGAAGAGTGAGCGAGAGTTCAGGTGATGCCGTTAATCAGTTTTCAATTTTCCTGTAATGCACCAAGTACTGACTTTTACTTAAACCCTGACTTAGTTTTCATGCAACAGATGATTCTAAAAGAAAATGTTAAGAGGAAAGTCTGGGCATGTATGTTATCTCCGTGCAAACCTCCAGAGGGCTCATATCAATTTTGTAGTTGAGTTACTGCTGCCACAGCTAATACAACTTGTGCTACTGTTGTTGTTACTGATATCTCTACTATTATTTTCTCTTCTAGTGAGTGACATCAAAATGGTAATTAGCATAGAAGTACTTATTTGAGGATTGTCCCTATTTACCACCTTTACTTGGTAGATGTTGAATTATATTTTGTGCAAATCTTATTTGTCAACAGCTAAATGTTGTTTTAAAGCCCTCTCCAAACTATTAGAAACAGACAATTGAGGTACTGAATCCCCTTTAAGTTCTATACATTCTTGTATCAAAAGAGTAAAGTTTGAATATATGAGCTTTTGGGTAACTCATCATGTGTCAGTAGATTAAAAACTAGAATGCAAACTCTCCCAAGTTGATAAAATGACCATGTTCCCTGACTACTACTGGTTGCTATTACTGATATGTCTACTGATATTATCAAGTCACTTCTTCTGCCACTATCACAGCTATAGCACAAAATACACAATAAAGATTAGGATTTAACTATTAGAACATGTATTATTTAATGTATTTGGATAACCTCCAATTAATGTAGCTTATTATAATTGATTACTTTCTCCAACAAAAAAAAGAGGTAAATACAGCAGAAAGCTAATTTACAGGTGAAAGATCCCTTTTTTTAAACCCTTTGGTTTGACAGCATGAGCAACATTTTCACTGCTTGGAAGAAAACTTTACAATAGATTGGGCTACCTAGAATAATATTTCAATATTAGATGGTAATTTCTTGTTGAATTTCAAGCACCTACAGGTGATGGCCACTTTCTTCTGCATGGTTGGTTGCAAGCCTGGACGACTCATGTAGAAGTCAAGATTTAAACAAACAAACAAACAAACAAAGAAGGTCAATAACAGCACTTAAATTTATATGCTTTCTAGCAAATGAATGGAGAGAGTATAAATGGAGATATGTATTGGTTGGATGACACTATGATTCCTGCATAGCAAAGAGTTGCAAAGCAAACAAATAAATGTTACTCTATTGACATTTGACCAACAATTTAACATTTAAATATTAACCTCATTGTTGTATATTAGTGATCATGATTTGTTCACCTATTTATCTCACTAACTTTAACTGATTACATTCCTTTAGTGACATAATTGTGCAGGTCTAGTTTATGTAACTAGTTCATGTCAAACATGAACATTGACACAACTAATGCTGTTAATTCTCATTCTAACTCTATAATTATCACTGCTGCTACCTCTGTCTGCTACATCTGCTTCCCTTACCACTGCTGCTTCTGAACCTGCCTTTATCAGTATTACTGCCCTTGTTAACAGTTTAAACATGTGACATAAGCGCAGGTGACCTCACAGCAAAAGTATTTTGCTACTGTATGTCTAAACTGTCCTTGTTTCCCAGGGCTTATGTGTCTCTGTTCATGAGGCATTTATGTGAGCCAGGGGCCGATGGAGCAGAGACCTTTGCTGATGGAGTCCCCCGTGAGGGCTTGTCTCGTCAGCATGTTCTCACCAGGATCGGAGTCATGTCGCTTGTCAGGAAAAAGGTAGTGCTTATTCAACCAGAGACATCTTTTACACACAACACTAAGTCTTGAGCTGGAACACTAAGAGATTAGAAAAAGTAGGTCAGCATGTCTGGGCAGAGGCAAAGGCAGAGAGAGAGGGAAAGGGAAATAAAATGCTCACTGGGGAATAAACTCTTCTGCTTAAAGCTTCATATAAACTCCCAAAAATTTGTACAAAGGTTTTGTGAGATTTGTTTGCCATACACCTTGAAGGTAAGAGGAGTATATGTGAAAAGTCAGCCATTTTTCAATCAGGTTGCGCTATAATACTTCATAAACATCTGTGGTGCCACCCAGTCATCATGAATGAACTATGTGCATTGCAAATCACTATATCATCATGTGTCTACTTGTACAAGGTTTGCAGAGACTGTCTGGAACAATACAGCTCTTCATGCTTGAGATTTATGTTCTATGATGAAAAACTAATGTTTCCCAATCACACTGTGCATTACAAGATTTCTGGTATGTGAATGCAATAGGTACTACATTAGCATTATAACTAAGTAAGTAAGTATTAATATCAATTTCTAGTTAAGATCTGGGTGATCTTTCATCTGAATGTCTAAGAAATCTTTTTTTTTTTTGCTCCTTTCAAACAGCTAAAGTCTATTAATAATATCAGCAATGCAAGCTTAGAAAATATGTGAGTAAATATAGGCATTGACTGATTAGCTCATGAGATAGAAAAATGGATTTTAATAGCAATCCTTTCACCAATAATAGAGGTTTTTTTTCAATATCTTTGAGTTTGAACTTAGTTGGCCTATCTGAGTACAGGCTAAATTAAAACTATTGATTGAGCAGTTATTTGAATTGATTCAGTAAATCTCAGATATTGTAACTGTAAAATCCACTCAAACCCCTAATTGACGAAAGTAGGTCATCCCTTTCGAATTATAGGTTTTTCATTATTAGTGGAAAAGCTATCTCTTTTTCTGCAGGTCCAGGAGTTTGAGCACGTAAACGGAAAGCTGAGCTCTCCAGATCTTATTCCCATTGGCATGGAACTGAAGAAACTCACTGAGAGTGTATCCTCTGATTCAAACACCCCTGTGCCAGCCAGCCCTGTTGCTACCCAACCCGGCACACCCATCCCACCAGGTCAGAATAGTGTCTGGGCATGTTTATTTTTCTATGAATGTGAAAATAATGCTCTTACTCAGAATCAGAAGAATGGAAAAGTAAAAAAGGAGAGCTAAGTTGTTGTTTTCTGGACTGTAGAGAAGACTGAGTCTTTGGTGGGTTCTGCTGAGGACAAGGAGACCACAGAACAAGATGGAAAGAAACTATCAGAGCAGGAAGTGAGTCCTTTTTTCTTCTAATACCCATCACTTCTATCCTGTTCTCCTTTATTCTTTTGTCTATCGTCTAATGAGTCATCATGTTGTAAAATAACTCCTTTTTGAGCCTTCAGGAGATGATTCTGCCAATCTCAGACACCTTTTAAGTTGTGCTTTTTCCCTCTGCCAACTCTCCTCTTCCTCCTCTTGTTGCCCTGTCTATTTTTACTTCCCAGCAGGCTTCCAGTGCAGAGCCAGCATCTGCACCTGAGAAGGCAGCTGACAGTGAAGAGAGCAAGGCCAGCTCAGAGGAGAAAACTGGAGATGAGCGGAGCAGAACTGAATCCCCCTCCACAAAGACCGAGCTATCTGCTAATCTGAAAGAGTCTCCTTTCAAACAATCAGAGATGCCATCCATTCATACCTCACCTAAGAGTGAGTAGTGCATGATTCATGTGCTGCAAAATTATTCATCTGCAAGCTTGTGCATTGTATATTTAACTTTATTTGTTTGTTTGTTTCTGTTATCCTCAGTTGACCTCTGTAAAGAAACAGAGAAGTTCTCAGAAAAAGGAGATGCTGGTTGTCCTCTAGAAAAAACTGAAGACAAAGAAAATAAGTCAGGTATGCACCGCATGATGTGAATTCTGAAATGAAATAAGGGAATATGGCAAAACAGCTGTGCACCTCTAGGAAACAACTCGTTATGGGTAGTTTGAGAAATGATCCCGCTTTATGTAACTATCACAGATGATATGAAGAGTGAAGATGCGTTAGAGGGTCGATTAAATGGGGACAAAGACACTTTGGATGAGATGGATGATGGCAGGAAGGAAGACAAAAATGGATTCAAAGCCAAGTTCATGTTTAATATTGCTGATGGAGGTTTTACAGGTAAGAAGACATCTTTGTTTTGAATTATAACGGGACAAAAAGTGACTCCTTCCTACCTTACATAAATGTACAAGTCTATGAATATGATCTGACGTAGTGGATCGGACCATAGATTGAAGTGTGATAATCTATATTACAAAGACAAATTCTTGAATTAGAGGTTAATCAGGAAAGTTTTACAATTCATCTTTATCTAAACTCTGAGTGCCTTTTATGTTAAGAACCCATTTAAGACTCAGAGCCATTATACTGTCTATGTTTATTTTGTCTGTAAGCTGCTTAATCCTAGATGTGTAAAAAGCAAACCTGAGAGCTGTGTGATGTTTGTCAATAGAGCGCACCTATCATTACTCTGATAAAATTGACATAGAATTTATATTTAATGTTATTTGTTATTTCTATACAACTGAACATGTAAACATTTGGAATATTTGTTTGCGTTTTTACGAAAACTGTCTTGTTTCACTGTCAGAGTTGCACACCCTCTGGCAAACTGAGGAGCGAGCGGCACTGTCTTCTGGAAAAATGCATGACATCTGGCACCGTCGCCATGACTACTGGCTTCTGGCTGGCATCGTAACGTATCCTTTCCCATGTCAGAGCAAGAAGCTCAGCATCTCGCATTGTGATGTAATTATTTATGACAGGAAGGAGCTATAGAGGAAAAGCTGTTATTTACAAAATGTGAGGAGTGATTTACAACTATGCTCTCCACAAACCTATGCCTTCATATTTGAAGGATTTTCACGAGCTTCTGTGCTCCCATTTCTTTTCCCTTGATCAGAAAACTATCTCAGACATGGCTATGCTCGCTGGCAAGACATTCAGAATGACCCCCGTTATGCAATTCTGAACGAGCCCTTCAAAACTGAGATGCATAAGGGCAACTACCTTGAGATGAAAAACAAGTTCCTGGCTCGTCGCTTTAAGGCAGTTTTTCAGTCTTTGTTTCTCAATAGAATAAGAACTTAAAAGAGACTTATTAAGCCTTCAGTCCAAATGCAGCTAATTGCTATCGCCTCTGACTATGGTGCTTGTGTTTCATTTACTTTATTTTCCCTCTGTCTCTCTGTAGTTGTTAGAGCAAGCTCTGGTGATTGAGGAGCAGCTTCGGCGGGCAGCTTACCTCAACATGACCCAGGATCCCAGTCACCCGGCCATGGCTCTCAACACCCGCTTTGCTGAGGTGGAATGTTTGGCTGAGTCTCATCAACACCTGTCCAAAGAGTCTCTGGCTGGGAACAAGCCTGCCAATGCCGTGCTGCACAAAGGTCTTTGATTCAGCCCTAAAACTAACAACAACAAAGATGTTCTCTCTCAACGGCCATAACTGGTATAAGGGGAAAATAATCCCCTAAAATTGACTTTTTATGAGGAAAAAAAAAATCGACTTTTTATGCTTGCTGTGTGGGCACATTAGCAAGGGGTAATTTTGAGTTGTATTATCTTAAAATTACCCTGATTTTAAGAATATTTCACTATGACTGGAATAAGAAAACATTTTTATCACTTTTTTCTTTTGCTTTCTTTTTTTTATAGTATGTTGTTTATACATCCATCCAGACAGAGAAACAGGGTGGAGAGGAAGTGCACACAGATGTTTCCATATCACTATTCTGTGAAGAGCCTCCAATAGGCACCGAGTGAAGATCCTGTTTCACACAGTGGCCTCATTTTATGTTAATTTGAGTCACTATAAAAAAAAAAGGCTTGCAGTGATTAATAGAATGAAAGATTGTGAGGTGCCAAAGACTTAATGAAACCAAGGCATTAAAAATCATGCTGTCTGTGACCCTTGTCGATTTATCTGCCAGTAAAAAATGTTATGGCATTTAGTTCATGGCACTTTGTAAATTCAAATCCTAGTTCATGCAGTTATTTTGCTTTTTGATTTAAGGATTGAGGTATTTCTAAATTCAAATTTCCATGCATTTTCCTTGCGCTTTGCTTCACTATTTTTATTTCTCCGTCTCACCACACTACATGCTCAGGAAATAACCGTGTTTACCTAAGTGATACACAGTTGTCACTCTGATTGGCTTAGTGTGTGTTCTTGTGCTTCTACAGTGCTGAACCAGCTGGAGGAGCTTCTGAGTGACATGAAAGCAGATGTGACACGACTACCCAACATGCTGTCCAGGATCCCGCCGGTGTCGGCCCGCCTGCAGATGTCTGAGAGGAGCATCCTGAGCCGCCTCACCAGCCGAGGCAGTGAACCTCCACCACAGCAGGTGAGATTAGATGTGACATCAGGAAGGTCAGATGGCTTCAAACAAATCTCTTTACAAATAGCTCATGTGTTGCAAAGCTGGTAGTTTTAGGACTTGTGACAGACTTATGGCAGTAGCTACTGCTAGACCCCAGAAAATACAGAAATTTTCTGACCAAAGCCAATGCTAACTTTTTAGGGAATATATATGTTATGATATATACACTTATTTCTCCATTCTGTTTAGATCATTGATAATAATCTCAGACAGGTTTGATAATTAATTTCCCAGGTGAGCTTAACCCAGGTTTGGGCTCAGGGGGGGTTTGAAGCAGTGACCTTTCTGTGTGGAGTTTGCATGTTCTCCCCGTGTATGTGTGGGTTCTCACCGGGTACTCCGGCTTCCTCC
>JBBBVU010000003.1:13006034-13026284 GCA_037177055.1 Atherinosoma microstoma
CATACTTGGTGCTTTGTGTAAGCATTCATACCCCCGATAGGCACATCGGGAGGCAGTGTAGGGTTCAGTGTCTTGCCCATGGACACTTCGACATGTAGTCAGGGGGAATCGAACCGCCGACCACCTGATTAGTAGACGACAGCTCTATCCACCCGAGCTACAGCCGTCCATATCAGATCTTCCATAATATGAGGGAGGAAGTGATGTTTTAGGGAAAATAAAGATTAAGACAAACTTGTGTAAATATGCGGTTAATCTACAATTGGACTTTTAAAAAAGACTTGTGGGCTCTAGAGGCCTTTATTTAATAGTAGCTGGACAGGAAAACCTGGAGCAGCTGCACCAAGGAGCTGTAGCCCGCCACATGCCGTCCCCTACAATTGGACATTTTCTCTTAAAATTTCCATTATTGAAAAATAAGCTGTAGGAGATAAAATTGAGGTTATCTTTTAACTAATAAATCCTGAAATTTATTAGGAACAAAGCGATGACGTGTTTGTCCTGTCTAAAAGTTTTTTAACAACTTTTTAAAACTCAGTATCTTAAAACAAAAAAATATTTAATGTTGTAAAACGAGCGCAGCTCGTTGGGAACAAGTTTTTGTCGAGTACGGCTTGTTTCCTCACGTGGAGACGTTGATAGACCCCGGTCATGCCAAGTCTGTGCTTCCCCACCCCACCCCTGTTACTTTAAAAAAAAGAAGTGCTAACATGAGATAAAGTAATTGCTGACATTACTTAATGAATCTGTTAAAGCGATAATGCATCATTGTGCCCAGCCCCATTTTTAATAAAGAGTTTACAACATGTTACAGTAAAGCCAATAAGCCATTTTAACTTTTTCAATGTTTTTGTCTCCAGTCTACATCAATAACCATTAATATCTGACTGTAAGCCAGGGCGGATCAGCGAGCAGCTGCTTCATGTACGCACGTTTCAATTTTAGTCGGCGTGCAGAGGTAAATATCTGCTGCAGCTGGAAGGGACTGCCAGAAAAAGTCAGTAGATTTGTTGTTTGTCACTTCAAAATAAAAACAGTTGCTAGAGCTGTCTAAATACTCGCAAATTATAGGGACAAAGAAATAAAGTTGACAACACTGTAAATTACTGGCTTTTTTCTTACTGGCATAGGTGCACGTGTGGTCCAAAGTTAGGTGCACTGCTCCCCTCGGAGCCTACAGGTGAATGCAGGGGTGGTGGAGGGGCAGAAAAGAGAGCAGCATATGGTGTTTGAGCTGCAGCAACAATAATGACATGAAAAGCAGGCAGCTTACTGTGTTTGAGGTGGCAGCAAGTATTAGGCAGAGACATGAAGCGTGCAGCGTAAATAGGCCACCCAGATTGGGCGGGTATGTTTGATATGTGTCATGTATAATATGCGGCAGATCACATGGGAAACCGCAGAAGAGCTTAAATTGCCTGCCAGAACTTGCTTGGAAGAGTCATTTCATTACTCTGAGGCCACATAAGGCAACATCACCATCAAAACAACCATACAGATCTTAAACAGTTCACTTTAGCCAAACTTATTTTTTCCAGTAAAACAAAGGTCCGCAATGAACTTATTACCCATATCATCTGCTGTAAACATGCTCACTGTTTGCAGACCTCCATTAAGATATGCAGCTGAGCTTTAGAGCCTTTTTTCCTAATCTGCATATATTTTGAATGTGCTCACCCTTAGATTCTAATTTTGGTTTAAAAGATGCAGTTTGCTGTGCTTGTTTTGTTTTAAAACAACAGCACAAAATATGTTTCTCACTGCTATATGCTTAATCTGTCTGAGCGTTCACATCTACATTCTCACAGTTAAAAACTAAAAATCTGATCTTCTCCCCTCTTTAGTTTCGTCTAACGGCCCCCCGCTTACCACAAGCCATCTGGACAAGAAATCACTGGACTCCTTGAGAGATGTGGCTACGCCTGACCTCAAGTCAGGCAAACCCAGTGATGTCATCTGTATTGAAGACTAGACCAGCTCTGTATCAATGACCTGAGGTCAGAAACTCCCAGGGATGGAATCTGTGTGGATGACTGCTGCCCTTCTTTTACGCTACATCCTCCTCTTTCTCCTGCTCCTCCCTTTCTCATAATCTACTAATCAAGCTCTCTGCTGTGTGTGGATAAGGAAATTAACTTTTTTGATTCATGCAAATGTATCTATCTTAACAATTGCACTTTTATCTTTCAAGGATTCTATAGAAGTATTTCAGTAGGTATTTGTTTAGTTTATCTGTGATGGACAGCTGCAGATCAGGAGGGAAATGGAGCAACTTCCCTGGAAGAGGACTTTCTGAGCCCTGCACTACATTATGAAACTCTACAAGTTGAGTTTCTGATGATCTTGATTGGGGCTCATTTTAATCATGGAATGTGAACTTTGTTTGTGCAAGCTGAAACTTTTCCATCCCGTGCGCGGCCTCTTGCTTTTATCCATTTGCCAACACACTGTACACTGTGACTGTGCCGTTCTGGAGCTTGTTCCCTGAGAAGAGAAAGAGAGAAATCGAGGATATCTTCCATCATAGTTTGACATAAGATTGTTTATGAAGGCCAATATCTTTAAAGTTACTTTACATATGTGTTTTTATCATTCTTGTTGTAACCAGTGGAAAAGATATCAATATTAAAGCATCACAAAAACTATAATGTATGCAGTAGCAGGACATTGCCTGAATCCATTGCAGACTACCACCTGCTGGTAACTTGGAGAAAGTAGTTCTGGGTATCTGCAGAAACACCTGACTGCAGCAGCCATGAAGGCTGGCCTCTTGTACTGTATATACTCACAGACAGCTGTTTATTTGACCTCACATAGGTCTAATGATAGTAAAAATATGTACACCTATATGGATGAGGTAAGAGGCTTGTCTTGGCGTACCTTAAAATCAAGCCGAGCAGAAAGAACTTTACTAAGAAGGCTTTTTAATGCATTTTAGAGAAGACTCAGTTTTTCTGTGTATGGTACAATATTTGTGACTCTTTGTTTACTTGAATTTTAGTATTAGATGTCGAGCTTAATCCTGGGGCCATGAGCAGTACGAGTTTACCATAAACATGAGCGCATCTAGTCCACAAACAGGGCTTTGGCGTTCAGGCCGACTCAAAGCCCTGAATGAAGGGTCGTGTTTTTACCCACTTATATCCCAGGAACTTTCCAGGTTCCATTTTAATTGTTAAGCCTTTTTCGGAGCACATGTGCTTATGATACAGTGTCATATTCAGTTTCGCATAATAACCAAGCTTTTGGTTCCCTCTTTATGTTGTGGTAGAACCAGACATATTTGGTCACATGATGCCGTTATAGATTCAGAATGATTTGTTCCTTGATGCAGTGTATTTCCTCCTCAGAGGCAGAGCCTGTGAATTGATGGTGCCACAGTTGGAACCTTCACCTGAAGGAATGTTTTCTATATGTCAACTTTTACGGACCAATATTGCACAGCATTATTTTTTAGATTAAATGTTCGTCTACAGTTCTCTCAGTCTTTATTTTGTTTCAAATCCGTTAAAAGCATGTTAATAGTACAGCTTCTACTATTTCTGTGCACTAAACTGACTTCAGTAAGTGTAACAATGTGTTTCTTTTTACAATACTTTGCCCAAAATTGTTGGGTCATTGTGTGAAATGTAAAAAAAGAAAAGAAAACAAACAAACAAACAAACAAACAAACAAAGAAAATAACAGAATGCAATGATTTGCAAATGATTTCAGTTCTAAATTTATCAAAAAGAAAAAAACAACTAACGTATAATTACTTTGGTTTTGATGCCAGCAGTGCATTTTGAAAATGGGGAAAAAAAGAAACTGAATTGCATCACAGCTTCTTTAACAACAAACACTGTAAGCACTTGGATACCAAAGATACCCAGTTTTCTGCAGTGTTTTTGTTTGTTTGGGGATTTTTTTGCAACCATTCTTGCTTGATATAGGTTTTAGTTACAACCTAGGATCTTCTCTCTCATCCCGCTCATATTTTTTAATCCCGATATCTTAAATGAATTGCAGACAGGTCACTTTAGCAGCTAAAGCAGCTCTTTCCTATACTTACATGTGTTTTGTTATTATATTTGCTCAATGAGGTATTACATCACCTTGCTAAACTAAGCAAGACCTTTGCTGAAAAAGACATCATCTGGATGTCAGCATATGTTGCTCCAAAACCTGTATAAATCAATTAGTGTTAATAGTGCCTTTTGCAGATATATGCAAATTAAGACAACCCCATACTGCAAGATTGGCTGGCTTTTAAACTGTACTGCCAGCAAGCTGGGTGGTTCCTCTAATGTTTAACCTGAAGGATGCATCATCCACATTTTCAATAAAATGACTTTAGGCCCAGTGCATTTTCATGAATTTTGTGTATATGACTTTTCCCCCCCTTTAGATGGGAGAGTTTGAACTTTCGTAGGTATTGTGATGAAAGTTTTCCAAACATTTTCACAACAACTTCCACCACACTCAAGTTTGCTTTTAATGCTTTGCCATCTAAGCTCCAAAAGATTACATCTATTTATTATGGTTTTATTTATTTGTTTATTTATTTCTGCTACAGCAATTTTTAGACTTTCTGAATAATTTTGTGATTTCTTTTTTCTTCTTTTTGTTTGCATGTTGGAGACATTGTTTTCATCTTTGTATCAGGAAATCTTATTGTTGATCCATTCCTCCAGTTTTATCTGTAATGCTGTTCAATTATTTCGAGCATGTGCTTTTATGAAGCATCCCATAACCTTTACTAACTTTTTTGACAGTCCAAACATTTTGAAATGTGTTGTTGGCATCAAACTCAAAACACGGAGAAAAAAACAACAACAACAACGTAGTGTAATATGCTGAGTTTGGATTATTTCAAGCTGAATACAGGATTTCAGTGTTTTGAAGTGCATTGATTTCTGTTTTTATTTAGATTTTATACAACTTCCCACCTTTTTCTTTGGAAGTAGACCTGTGAATTTAATCAAGTATATTTTTATCTGTATGAAGGTGATGCTGAAATATTTGGACTCACACTGCAGGTCTTTATTAACATATATTTGCCCCCCCCCCCTCCCCCCCTTTTTTTTTTCTCTCCAAAGATCAGTTAAATGATCTGTTTTTATCTTCATTCCCTACAAAAAATTGATTTAATTGAATTTTTACAGAATGACAATTGTGGTTGACATTTCTAAAGTAAGGAGGCTGTGTTGTAAAAAAAAAAAAAGAGAAAAGAAAAGAAGAAAAAAAGGTGTATTTTCTACCCTTTTTTGGCAGATTCAAATGATGGCCCTCAGGCTCTCATTTGTCATTCACAAAGATTGTGTCACTTTAACCTCCTCACCCATGCTCTCTTAAAATGTTCTAACTTGAAACTCAAAGTGTAAAAACACCACTATATGGACAACATCATCAGATGAACCTTGAAGTGCATCATACCACTTTTTGTGCTACTCTTTGTTAGTAATGTTGATCAGTGCTTAAAGTTGTTGTCTGTGTTTCTGTTGATGCCATCAAATACTTGACCATGACATGTATTAGGTTGCTTGACAGACTGGACCTCAGAAACATGTAAATACTTGAACGATTTTTCAGAGATAAGTTTGTGTCATATACTTTTTTGTATTAAGCTGAAAAAAGATGAATGTCCACTGAATGGTGTTACCATAGAACTGCTATGTGCACAGTGTGTGCTCGTCAATCAGAATCATGTCTTTTCCCTTTGGAGTGATAACATCACAAACATCATACTCCAATACAATGCAATCAAACTGAAGTCAGTATGAATGTAATGTCTGTTGAAAAGGCTTCAGTCTAATATTATAAATATGTTAACAATGTATGTACTTGCTTATTAACATGGCTTCAAAAGCTACTAAAAGACCCTGATTAAAGGCACCTTTGTTGCAGTGAATGCACAGCATGTGAAGCGTTTGACGGTTCACTTACGGGCGGAAGTGGAGGTGTATCTAGCATTTACAGACAATGAGCTCCAAGCAGTGTTATGGTTCAGATATCTGTATTGTATGGCAATTGAATGAAAAAGTGAATTGTCATCTTTTTATTTGTATTCTGTGTATTTGTTCAATGTGTTTTAATAAATCTTCTGGACAACAGTGACAATGTGTGGCCGTTTCTTGCCTCGTAGTCCTACTGCCAGACAAATGAAGAGGCTCACATGAGAATTTCTGAGCTGAGTGGAGGTGGACTTCTTATTTAATTAAAGCAAATTGCATTCCTGACACATTTTTGCACGTGACCCTTGTGCTCATTGTGCAGTGTTGGTACTATTTTCACGAAGTCACAATGCTGCAAATGTGATCAACAGCAAGAACAGAAGCACAGACACAGTAAGAGCAAAAAGACCAGGCAGCAGCCATTTTACAATCACAGCTGAGCTCAAAGACGGTACAAGATCATACAGTCACAACAAGACATGTTTAGAACTTTTTTCCTCAGATAGGCCTGTTTTACTTAAATTTTTAATGTTTGGTTGCTCTGCACATTCACTTCACTACATTTCAGAGGCTATTGCTGTATTTGATCTACTTTATGCACTTACTACAGCAAATTAATCTGCAAAGTAACATTTTTTTTAAACTTTTTTTAAACATATACAATGGCCAGTAAACAATATTACAATTATATAAATTAAACTGACCAACAGTAAAGTTTTAAAAAAGAATAAAATGTTTCTAAAATGTTGATTAAGGAGTAATAGCTTTGGTGTACTGTATAGAATTACATCACTGAAGCTTATTTTGCATATAATAATTGTGATGGGTGCTTTAACAAATGATCAAAGCCGACCAAAGCTTTGCAGCAATCTAAAGTCATCTTATTTTCTATGTTCAAGTGTATTAAATTTACTTTCAATCCTTTTCATCTGAATAAATTTGGTTAAAAATCCAGGCATGAGCAACAAACTCACAGCTGACCTGTGTGCTATTTGAGCAGCCACCTTTATCCCATACAGGAAGTTCTGTGACACACTATTGCCCCTAATTCCTTTTGTCCTGCCCACTTGTCCAGTACGTCTCCCCTCATTGGTTGAAACGCCAGCCTCTAGGCTCATTGGTCAGAAGCTCAACTTTGTCACTCTCCTATTGGCCAGTTGAGCCTGAAAACCCTCACCCTGCTTTGTGCCGCGGTGTGGACAGCAGCAGGGGTAGAGTGGGAGGAGGGAGAAAACTAAAGAAAGGACAGATTGAGAATGGATGGGCTGTGGGTTTGGGGGTGGGGGGACATCTAAAAAACATAGAGGGACAGAGATATAGAGGGAGATAGAGGGAGGAACAGAAGCAGACAGGCGAAAGAGGTTGAGAGAGAAAGGGGAGGGAGCAAAGAGGGTTACCTCATTTAGAGCTGCTAGTGCACACGGTGCACGGGAGAAGTTGTGGGAAAGTAAACAGGACAGGAGATTTCCAATCTGTGTTCAGCCACTTGCAGCCCTCACGGGGAACTATAAAGATGAGTGTGCTGGACCCGGCAGTGTGGTAAAACCTGAGAGCGTCTATGGGAGGTTACCAGGATTAAAGGGTCACCAGAGAGTGTCTGAAGCTTATTGGAGGACATACTATAAAGAAGAAGAAGGTGAGATGTGTATATATTTATTGCTCTCAAAACACTCTTTCCTTTATTCTGTCCTTCCCCTTTCTCACCCCCCTCTCTCAGCATGTTTAGCATGTTGCAAAGACAGCAGCTTTGTCCAAAGGGGGGCATTGATGGAGTGCAGTTGGGGGTGAGTGTGCTGGTTTGTGCCTCTGTCTCTCAGCCTGACAGCTAAAAGGGCATCTGAGAGGACAAGCAAGTGTGGAGGAGGAGATTAGAGGATGGGAATGGCAGATAAACATGTGGCCCTTTGGTAGAGTACACACCATCATGGACAATTAAACTTGAGCCTGCCTTTGAGAGCAAGCAGGGATACAGAGGCCTTGTTATGACAGCAGCAGTTCCTGATTCAGACACCAGGAAGGATGAGTGAGGGATTGGTGGCTCATCCCAGGTCTGCACCTCTGGCCGGCTGTTTTCCAGCAGAAACGGCACAGCTCTTCCAGTCCCTCAGGCTAAAAAAAGAGATTCTCTGGCCTGGGCCCGGCCTCCACCATTCCAGTTTGACGGTTGCTTCCCAGGGTACAATAGCCCCTCCCAGGATGGATTTCACACTGCCTCTGTACTCTCAGCAGAACAGAGAGGGGGACACGGGGAGGAGAGGGGTGAGGGAGGGGGAGCAAGGGACCTCTGACACAGTCTATGCTGTGACTAAGTCATTTGCATTTTATGCTAGGGCACTGTTTCTGCCTCACTTGCCGGATGTCCAAGAGCTTTTTTTAAGGAGCTCCATGGACTCAGTGTATCAGTTCCCCCCCCCCCTTAGTCACAGTCCAGCACTTCCAACAGACATTCATAGTCTGTGCATGCATGGCTTCAAACTACGACAAAGACTTCACTACACAGATGGGAGCTTTAGTCTCCAAGGAGAAGAAACTTTGTACTCACGCCATCATGTGCACACTTGTAAGGCTTTACGGCTCACTTTACAATAAGTTATTTTACAGTAGTGACACGCCTGCCAGATGCCCACTGGTATATTGTATGACACGCTGACTACAGTCATGTGAGAATGTTAGATAATTAACTTGTACAAGCAATGTAGGACGGTTTGTAGGTTGAGGCGTATCTGCAGTATTTTTGTGTCATGCTCACATACCCAGACATAACTTGTCTTATTTCTTGTAAATGTTTTCTGATAACAGACTTTAGGCATCCCTTCATATCCTCTGGAGCTTTGATTAAAACTGTAGCTGTAGGAGGAATTAATTGGCTTGATACCAAAAAAAAAAAAACACCACATAAGCTTTCTTGAAGACTAACTACTTTTACGATAATATATTTTCATTTGTGATATCTGATTTGAGTGGCACATCAAAGGAGCAGCCACCCATGTTTCGCTCTGATAGCGATAGTTTACCTTGTTACCTTAAGCTACACAATAGCAAGCAGCAAATAAACACAGTGTCAGAACTGATGCCAGATAACAGCAGATTGTGGGAATCCCAGAACTAAATTGTGTTTACATTTAATTTTTCAGATCTACCATCTTTAGTTTTTGTAATCAATGTTTTTTTTATAAACTCAGTGGTCCAAGTTGCAGCTCTAACAGACAAACAGGGTACATATTGGAGCAGGCTGGATTTGTTAGAAGAGGCATGGTCAGCATTTTGTTAACTAACATCTATGAATGCAAAGGCATTTAACAGATCTGCTGTCCTTATACTCTTCTAATGTAGCATTGGACAATTATAAAAAAGAAAGAATCAAAACAAATATTCATGATGTACTTCCTGTTCAGTAGTGTTCCTTCTTCTTTTTTTTGTTTTTAAAAAAAAAAGCTTTTTGAACTAGTTGCATACATAATCCACCTGCACAGATACAGTTTGGAGGAAATTATTTGTTATTACCAAGTAAAGCCTTAATGAGTATAAAGTCAAACAACTGTCTTTCTGGGTTTATTATGAAACTGATCGATCAGAGGGCGTTTATGACCGAAAGCAGTTCAACATTTCTGGTATATAGGCTCAAAGAATCTTCCCTCTGTCACATCAGGTATACCACAAGAAGTTTTTTATAGCTTATTGATCTAGCTGCATACATAACCAGCATGCTAAGATACAGTTACAATTTTTGGGGGGCAGATAGCAAAATTTATGTCACAGATCTTTTGCAGAGGCTATTTAAGGGCAAGCCAGTCACAGGCAAAGCAGAACAGATCATGTCTCACTCAAGTCACCAGCACTGCACCTCATTTTTGTTTTCCTTCAAATGATAATGCAACAAAGCATGCAGCTGTTATCATTTAATAATTAAACAAATCAGAAAGTTTAATAATCTAACTAACTAAACAATAATTTGTTTGGTTAAAAATAAAATAGTTGCACACTCTTGTATCCTGTCAGACTGCCTTTATCATTCATTGTGGGATCTTTTTCTAAAATTTATTTCTAAAATATTATTATTGAACTCTTGCAAAGCACTGAAAAACAAAATAGATGAAGCGCTCAGAGAAGCGTCTTATTTTTATTCTATAATTTTGCCAATGATTCTGGGCATTATGTTTTGAGTGAGAAGCTGGAATGGCAAAATGATCCCCACCTCCCCATGGTAAAGAATCCTTAAAATAATTCCTGGATCCAGACGGTGATCTGGATCACCCCCAAAATCTAATCAGTTGTCCCTTACATCATTTCAAAGATTTCCTGAAAATTTAATCAAAATCCGTCCATTACTTTTTAAGTTATGTTTCAAACAGACAGACAGACAAACGTATGCCGCCGGAAACCTCACATGGCGGAGGTAATAATTACTGCAATACTACCAATGGGAGGTTATTTCCTATTTGGCTAATTAAGTCCTGGTAGAGACTTTTCTTTGGCCTGAAAGTGTCCCTAAAGTTATTGCAGTTAATCAGGTTGTAGAACTGCAAGATGGAAGTATAATCGTCCACTTGAGGATTAATTAAGAGAAAGGGACAATTAAGAAGTACCATTCTGTAGCTTTAACACCCTTAAAGTATGGCCAGTACCGATAAAAAAAGCTGATTAGGATCTTCTCTTCTCTGGCTATTGTTATTCTCATTCTGATTCTTTGACCCCTACTGCTTACTTATTAAGTTAAGTGACAATGTTCCTGTCATTAGATTGAGAGGCCACTATCAAAAAATAATCTTGGCAGAAATGATGAGTGTACCAACTTCTCCTGAAACCTAGACTACTGCTAAAAAGAACTCAGCGCTCAAAGTTCAATATGCAGCTCTGATTGGCAGTGGGAAATAATATCCACTCAGTTTGGATGCACCAGTCATGGTCTTTACTAACACTTATGTGGACAAAGTAAAAAAATAAAAAAATCAATTAAACACATTACACTTCTTTTTCTTTTTCTTGTAAAACACGAGCTAACATGTTTTTCATTAAAAAAAAAAAATGTACTGACTGTGTATCTGTAAGTATCTAACAAGTATCTGACTGAGTTCCTAGTTATTACAATGTATAAAATTGGGATTGGACTTATTTGACTAATGAAGATGACTTTGCGAGTCACAGGGATTTTTCAGTCTTTGAAAGCAGTTGAATGAAGTCTTCTGTGTAAGCTAAACATGATAATATTTTCTCTTTCACTTGATTCTTTAAAGTTTGGAGATTCAAAGGCAGGAAGCAGACAGAAAACAGACAGGAAGCAGAAGGGAAGTATTAGTTTTATGCAGGTGGAAACTTGGACACTGCAGATCCCCATCAGACAAAGTCAAAGCAGCGGCACCCCCTAACATCCTCAGTTAGGCTGATCTTTTGTAATGATCCTATATCTATTTGCATTGTAACAATCTGGCTCTATTTTTCATGTTGAATGAATTATAAGCAGCCTTTAACTTCAATCCAGCCTTAGATTTACATTCTAGATCTAATGTACTATTATTATGATGAAAAGGAAAACCTGCATGGAACTGTTTGATGTTTGATGATTTCTCAGGCAGGTTCTGGGGTTTGAGTTTTATCTTTGCTCAATTTTTTAGCGAGATTTTGCAAACTTTATTTACACTTGAAATTATATCACAGTGACTGAATCTAAAAAAATGTGCCTAATGTCTGTCTTCAGATTTGACTGAATTAACATTAGATTTTACACAAGGTAAAAACTCATATTTGTGGTGTTGCTTGCTTGGCGGGGCCTCTTGATTAGTGATATTGCAGACATCAAGGCTTCCCAGTACATGTGACTCTTAAATTACACACAGATGGGTAGCATAAGTATTGGTACTTATCAAACACAGCAAAGGGGGTAAGTACATACATTACGGCTGTCAAAGTTAACGCGTTAACACAAATTCTTTTTAATGGCGATAATTTTTTTGACATGCGATTAACGCACACACTGTCGGCATAATTTTAGGGAAGGGATGTAGGAAGCAGGATATGTTTCTGAAACAAAAATGGCCACAGGATGGACAGTCCAGCTTTAAAGTTCTACAAGATGGTTTTCTGGACAAGAATGAAGTATTTTATCAACTAAGTTCTCCAAATAATGCAGGAGAAGGCGACTCAAAGGAAAAGAAAATTAAACTTAAATTTGCGATTACACACAGCTTGGCGTGGCGTGCATCAGTGTGATGCATTCAATATAGCTTGGAAATCACATCTCTAACAGTCTACTTCATGCAATGACAACTACAATATTGAAAATAAATAAATCAGGATTAATTAGAGCCTATGTGGACTTCTTAACAGCTTAAATAAGTATTATAACAATATATAATTGTTATATCATTATTTTAATGATAAATATCCTGTTAAAACGGTAAGATAAAATAGATCAAATAAGATAACAAAAAGATTTTAAAATATTTTGCGATTAAAATGCGATTAATGGTGAGTTAACTCAGAACACTGTAAAATTTGAATCGACTGGCAGCACTAATATATACATATAGATACACTGCTTTTTTCTTTTTTCTTTTTACAATTCTTTGCAGAGAAATATCCCCAAGTTTAGTAAAAGTATAAATAAATTACTTAGGACATGATATTTTCCAAATGGTATCATTTCACGTCTTTTCTGATTTGATTGACATATTAACAGGAGCAGCCTCTCATGCTTTGCAGTGACAGTATAGATAGTTTGCCTTGTTACCTTAAGCTCCATGATAGCAAACCTCAAACAAACAATGCCATAGCTGATGCCAAAGCAAAGAGCAGATTGTGGGAATCCAATAACTTTGACACAGTGACTTTTGAAAAAGTGAACTTTTAGAGGTTGTTTACAAGTGACATGTTACGGTAGATCAGCCTACCGTAACATGTCACATGTTATCATGCAACCACGATTGTTCTGTGCTACGTGGTCCCAGGTGCAGTAGTCATACTGGAATAAGATCAGACAGAAGTAGCAGAAGAGGCTGATGTCTACTTACCACCTGAGGAAGGTGTATATCACTGTGAAAAATGTGTAAGATCTATTGATGCTGGTCTGGACTGATGGTAGGAATGAAAAGCTTCCACATTTTTACCTTTATTGCATTTACATATGTTTCAGTCTTCTTATGCATCTTGTGCAACAAAAACTTTCTTGCATCCTTGTGGCTGAGGAGTTGGCGAAAGAAGAGAAGAGAAAGCTATTTAGTTTGCAAATTCTGAGACTGAGGCCTCAATGATGTAAATTTAGTTGGCATTCGCAATCCACATCAAGCTGCTGTAATCACAGCAGTCACTTTGTGACATGTATTTTTATAGTTATTATTACCTTGTCACATGCTGACAAATTGTGCAGTACAAACATTCAATTGCAAGCTTTTTTACCATCCAACCTCTGCATATTTTCTTTTTTTGACACAAAATTCAATGTTTGTCTTGATAAATAAAGCCATTGTCTGGTGAACACACTCAGAGCATTCATATCTCTGTTCAGTGATTGCACAGTACAACACACACATGTCCTATTCAGTGTGCTGT
Source organism: Atherinosoma microstoma (assembly GCA_037177055.1). NCBI lineage: Eukaryota > Metazoa > Chordata > Actinopteri > Atheriniformes > Atherinidae > Atherinosoma > Atherinosoma microstoma. The sequence goes on from JBBBVU010000003.1 coordinate 13,019,513, forward strand.
GAGCACAAACGGCAGATGGGAGGTGGAGGTTACTCACTGTGTCCTTGATTAATGTGATTTCTCCGCCATCTCGCTGCAGTTGTGGGCCGACATTACCGACGTTGCTCTCTACAGCAGAGGGCACATGAAGGCCAAACTGGTTCCTGAATAAATACTGGTTCCCTGCATGTCTTAAATGTGTGAACACGATGGCAGACCTGAGGGAAAATTGGAAAGGAATATATCAAATGTGCATAGATAACCCTGTTATCATGCTGTGTGTACAGTTCAATACTATTCAACAAGGCCTTGGGCATCCTATACTTAAATTCACTTAAAATATTCATAACATATAATGCAATGTTCTTATCTTTTTCTGTGTTCAAAAATCTTTGCTAGGGCAATGCTGATTTAATGCAAATCCATGAAATCTGCAAATACCCATGAACAGCCTCCCACTCAGATTGTTATGCCTTTTGACAGCCAAAGAAAGACATATTCCATCTGTTTGCAGTTACTAAATTGGCCAAGTCATATTTGAATCTCATGGTAAGAAGTCCACAGGGAGGTAGAAGAAGGAAGTAGAGCCTGAAGCAGGATTGTCTCTGCCTAGTACTGTTTGCTGTTGTCAGCTGTCCATCATTGTATGTTGAGTGTTTGTGTGCCACTTTCTCCAAAGGAAAACCCTGAAGCAGCGTGCTCTCTGTGACTTTTGTTAAGTTTTTCAATGCTGTTTATTCAGTCATCACCAGCTGATTTTCGATGCTTTGTCTGTTGAAATGCCCGACTGCCACTGACCACTGCTTGAGAGATTTGTTTGCAGTGGGCCAAACATTACTTTCTGTAAATCGATGACGGGGACTTAATATGCAACACAGCAGATGTGCAAAATTAAAAAAGCTTAAAATTCTAGTTATAAGACCTTCATGAATTAGCAGGGAAGCTCCCACAAGATGCAACTCAGTTTTAGTTTTTTTTTATCTGAACGGACAGAAAGTGGAGGAGAACAAAGTGTTGCTAAATTTGCAAATATGTATCTAAAAATTTTAAATGAGAAAATATGACATAAAGATTTTGTTCCAAAGATACACTGTAATGTGTTTTCTGATGGGGCCACAAATCATCCTTAAAAAATGAACACATACCTCACTTCACCCCTGCACATATCCAACATCACTCCACTCATTACCACATTTGGTACACAGCGAGGGAGTTTTCATAGCTCTATGTAGGTCAGGGACAGGGTGTGTAGGAGTTGGTTTCATCTCTATTCTGTGATGTATCTTATTTTCCCCACAAGAATAGCTTTCACACAGCCTCACTCCTGGGGCTCTTTATTTTTCTAAGCTGCAGCCTATTTGATGGCTTGTCCAAATACCTTCCCTTACAGAAATTTGCTGAGGATATACCTGTCATTTTATTACTCCAGAGGAAAAAACTTTAACTTTGCATCATTGTAATCTGGATTTATTATCAAGGTGTCAGCTTTTCAGTGTAATTATGAGGGGGGAAAAAACCCTTTTACATCTCCAAAATTCTTCTTTGTTTTGCACAGTCCAGTCCACTCTAGTGATTGCTCAGTCAGCGCTTTGAAGAATAGTGACAGCAACTTTCATTTAAACTTTGCTTCCCTCGAGTGTTCAGTCAATACATAAAAAAGTGCTGCTTTATCTTGGTAAAATGTTCTGTACAGGCATCGTAGCCACACCCATAAGAGCTGTGAGCTAATCAGTGCTGCAGTGATGAATGTAGAAACAATGCTTTCAGGGGTAAAACAGAAGTTTTCTTTCCACAAAAGGGTCATTGTTGGTCTCAGTGAGTGGGCCAAATAGAGATACTGTGTTTGTGGTACAGAGGAGGAGAAATGATCCAAAGGCTGCAGTGGCATGTTGTGGATGTAAACAAGCTGATGTTTTATCATGTTCTAATTGTTCACCCTGATTGTAAAAGTTATAAGCCAAAATCTAGTCTTTAATGTGTGTAAGAATCTGTTCAAACTTAAAATGAGCTCAAGGCTTCAGTAATTGTGGGTAAACAAATCACAAGGCAATCTTCCTGAGTTGCTGCATTTTAAGTAGGGCTGTGCAATTAATCAAAATGTATTTTCAGTTATGATTCTGCTTTCAGCAGTCATGAAAACAAGATAATTGATACAATTATTTTGCTTTCTTGTTTTGTTATTTTTTTTTCCAAAGCTAGCACAGTTGAATTAGCAGCGTACCTTGACGTCTCCCTAAAACCAAAATTCATTCTCTGACACTCTGTGGCATGTTAGGTTCACAGAGAACAAATGTAACAAAAAGAAAAATAAAGGAGAGAAATAGAAAGGGTAATAAATGCATAGTGTTCATGGGTTAATGATTTTTATGTTGTTATAAGGCAGTCCTAATCTTTGGGCAGAGTTCCTGAGGTGTTTCCACAGGCCAACATTAGCCTTTGAAAAACAGTTGCTCGATTTGTCTTTCAAATATTTACAATAAACTTAATAATGCTTTTTTATACTGAATAAGGAGAGTTGATTTTTACATTTGATGCATATTAGGAAACACAGCCAGAGCAAGGTGGCAATGTCGAGAAAAGAAAAGCTGTCTGATTTTTCACAAAAATATCATGTTACTGTGTTAAGATGGGTTTATTTTTTCAGACATGGTTGGTGGTAATTCAGGATTCAGAGCCATGACCGTTTTTTAAATGTGGGGCAAAAACAAACATCAAGTACAAATAAAGGAAGTCAGCAAGTAACAGTTTAACAGAGAATATTATAGTTGTTTTATTCAGGTTGAACAAAAGTGTCCAATACCAATAATTTCTTTTTCTTTTTTTAAAGCCACAAGTGACATGTTTTTGGGCAGTTTTCCTCTGCAGCCACTGCACATTGAGCCGCCTCCGCTCCATGCTGTCATTTTCCCAAAGAAATCTGACAAACACCCAATCAGGCCCAACAATGTTCCAGCACGGAAAGCAGCACAGGGCTTCTCAAAATGGAAAGCAGATGCTGGATTCTGGAGTGGTACACTGACACATAGCGAAACAGAGCTTGTACGTCACAGAAAATCCCCTTAATGCGAAATAATGAAAAAACTGTGTGGAGAAATACCTTGAGGGGGAAGTGATTCATGGAGAGTGTCTTTTTTTATTTTTGAAAATATAAAACAAAAGTACTGTGGTTTCAGAATTATAGCAAACTACTTTATGTCTATGATCAACCTTTGCCAGTAATGGACCGCGAATGAATAATTCATATGTAAAATGGCTCTTTACAGGTTAATGACCTGTTTTATTGTCCTGCAGTAGCCTAGTTATGTGAGTTGAAATTCTGCAAAAACGTTAATCAGATCCACTATTTTTACAATAAAATAATGCTTGAAATCAGACACCAAACCACAGAAATCCAAACACCATTTCCAAAAGAGTTGAGAAATGTTCTCAAATGCATCAAATGCCTGACTCTATGGTAGCATACAGCCATCTGTTACTTTTCATGAACACTTTGCAGATAAGTAATTGTGCTAAATTAAATTCTGCCAAAAGGGTTACACATTTAGAAGACAGTAATTTGCACTGGCACAGGCAGGAAACTGAAATAAAAAAAAAAAAAAGCTTCTGAACAGACATTTTACATGACTAAACACATACAATTCATGCTTGGATTCTGTATCGATATATTTTCTTAATCTTAAAACTGTATAAGGAAAATTTCAAGGCCACTGTGATGCAGGGTGCTACTGATAAGATTAAATCAGCCTCAGATAGGGCACATGTTTTCTGTGGGCATGTAGGGATATCTTAATTAATCTACAGCTAAGCCTCTTCAGACTTTAATTCAACTAACAGTCTTTCCAATCACCATATGTTATATTTACAGTGCTGAGAATACAGTATTTTTGTTGCTATGCACCTGGAATATAAAGTAATATGTACATTTTTTCAGTTTTCTTCCAGTATGCACATGAAAAAAGCTCTGTATATGTTTTTTACATACTGTAAGAATCTCCTGAAGAATACTTTACTGTAAACACGTTGAGGGTTTAACAGTTCATTTCAGTTCAGTCTTGTTTAGCACAACATCGATTTTTATCTTAAATTTGGTTGTTTTGTTAAGCAGCTTTGGTATGTTTACAGAGATAAGGGAACATTCCTGTCTTCCAGTCTATTTACCTTTTTGCCTTTGTCCAAGTAATTCCTATTAAACTGAGAGTGGGAGCTAAAGCCACATATTTGATAGCTACATGTTGGTTCATATTAAGTGCAGCTTATCAGTCACAGGTTAAAGGAAGATCATAATCTGTCTTTTACTTTGGATTTGTGGTGGTGCAATGTCTGAGGGGTTTCAAACCCTTAGGGGAAAAAATGACAGATTTTGTTGAATTAATTATTCATTTTCTGTTAAATGGCAGATAAATCCTGTCATTTAAAGCCTTGACCATATTGTTGTTAATCTCAATCTTTTCTAACATGAATTTAAGGTATTTGGGACAAAGTAGTAAAACCCATATTTTTGGCAAGGAATCATTACAGGTACAATTGAAAATTCCATCAATAAGCTCTAAATTTTCAGACCACATGCACTTTTCATGTATTTTGACATCTGCCAGCTTTTTTCTTATAAAAAATGCAGTTATATAAATGGAATATAGCAAATTTTCAGAAGTTAAGTTTTGAATTAATGACTACGTGATGACTATGGGGAGGACATTGATCAGCTAACAGGAAGTATCACAGATTACATTAACTTGTGTGTGGAGAGCAGTGTACCCAACAGGACTGTATACTGCTTCTTAGACAATAAATCGTGGAATACTCCTGATATTAAGGCGCTAGTAAAACTGAAGAGGAATGCCTTTAAGTCAGAGGACAAAGAAGAGCTGATAATTGTGCAGAAGAAGCTGAAGACAAAGATTGTAGAGGGCAGAAGATGGAGGACCAGCTGCAGAGCAGCAACATCAGCTGTGTCTGGAGAGGACTGAAATCCATCTCTGGACATCAGGAGACCATCTCACAGCTTTTTGGGAACAAGAAGTGGGCAAATGACAAGAACAACTTCTTCAACGGGTTTGATAAGGCATCTACCCTCCCCCCTAACCAGCTCTCTCCTTCGCAACCCCCATCTTTCCCACCCCCTCTGCCTCCCGCCTCAGCTGCTTCAGCTACAGCAGTCCGCTTACACCCAGTACACATAACATCTCCATCTACAGCCCTTCCAACTTGGCCTCTCAACTACTCTCCCATGTACACACCCACTCACTATAGTCCTTGGCCATCCAACTCCAGCACCAGCCTGTTCTTCACAGCATGGCAGGTGAGAAAGGAGCTAAGCTGGTTGAGGATGAGAAAGGCAGCAGGTCCTTATGGCATCAGCTCAAGACTCCTGAGATGCTATGCAGACCAACTCATTGTGATTGTTCAGCACCTCTTCAACCTGAGCCTGAGACTGGAGAAAGTACCACTGCTCTGGAAAACATCATGTGTGGTACCTTTGCCAAAGACCCCCCACCCAAAGGATCTCAATGGCTGCAGGCCTGCATTAACATCTCGTCTGATGAAAACCTTGGAGCGGCTGGTTCTAACCCTCCTCCGCTCCCTGGTGAGCTCATCATTAGGTCCGCTGCAGTTTGCCTACAGTTCTGGTATCAGGGTAGATGATGCTGTCACATTCCTCATGCAGAAGGTTCTTTCCATCCTGGACAGCAGAGGCAGCACTGTGAGAATCATGTTTTACAATTTCTCTAGTACATTCAACACCATCCAGCCAGCACTACTGGTGGACAAGCTGGAGGACTCTGGAGGGGACCATCACCTGACATCATGGATCCTGGACTACCTCAATAACCGTCCACAGTTTGTAAGGGTACAGGACTGTGTCTCAGACTGGATCACCTGCAGCACAGGTGCCGCTCTGAGAACTGTTTTGCCCCATTCATTTTCACACTTTACACACTTTACACATCTGACTTCACACTCCACAGTCCATCCTGCCATCTCCAGAAGTTCTCGGACGACTCTGCCACTGTTGGCCTCATAACAAATGAAGACGACAGTGAGTACAGAGATCTGAACAAGGATTTTGTGGACTGGTGCCAGCAGAACTGCCTCCAGATCAGTGCAGGGAAAACCAAAGACTTGGTGGTGGTTTTCCGCAGGGAGAATCATCCTTCCCCCACTTCAGTGAACAGACATTGAAACAGTGGACTCTTGTAAATACCTGGGTGTTCATCTGAACAACAAACTGGATTGGACTGATAACATCAAGGCTCTTTATAAAAAGGGTCAGAGTCTGCTGAGGAAGCTGATGTCCTTTGGGGTGCAAAAGACCCTTGCTAAGAACCTTTTGTGACTCAGTGGTAAGCCATCTTCTATGGAGTGGCCTGCTGGGGCTGAAGCATCTCAGCTGCAGACAGGAAAAGACTGAACTAACTGTTGAGGAAGGCCAGCCCTGTGGGTGCCCCAGATGCAGTGGAGGTAGAGAATGATGGCCAAGATATCATCTATGATGGACAATGCTCTCCACCCTATGCATGCCACAGTGACATTGAACAGCCCCTTCAGGAACAGACTCCTCCATCCAGGGTGTCTGAAGGAGAAACACTGCAGGTCTTTCCTTCCTGTGGCTGTCAGACTGTACAATCAGTCATGTTCCCAGTAGTTCACGATGTACCATCACTTTCCACTGGTTTGTATTTAACCTGTGTGCACTAGCAGGTCTCTGTATCCATCAAGGCAACATATAATAGTGTACAGTCAGAAAAATAAAAGTACAATGTTCTTTTATTTCCTTATTTATTATCATTATTAT